>LPNX010582814.1:262177-357557 GCA_001517045.1 Pseudotsuga menziesii | reverse complement strand
TATATATATATATATATATATATAAATTCAGAAATTGAGGGAGTTAGATGGTTTCGTGAACCACCTGCTCGATTACAACCTTCCCCAACCGCATGGTACCTGTCTTCACTAACTATAAAAGGACGTGAGATAGACCAATTTGGGAGGCCCTTTTGACAGTGTTGTTATGCTTGAGGATTTCCCACGCTACTATCCCTTTTCCCTTCTTGTTATGTATCATCATCTCTAATCTTATAGCCCTATATGTTGAAAATATTTCCCTCAAATTGTTTCTACCCTTGTGCATGTGGATATTTGGTGGGATTCGTGGAGAACTTGAGTAGGAGAGACCTAGAAATATGATTTTTTGCTGAGGTGTTGAGAAAAAACATGGTATGGATTGTACTATTTGTTATTATTTATTATAGATTGGAAATATTTCCCTTCTCCACAGTCAATGTTTATAATTATTATTAAATTTGGCTTAGATATTGATATATATTTGATTAACTAGTTTTCATCTCTATGTTATCTTTTGATTTAAATAATATTTTTGTAGCCAAGTTTGTTTGAGGAAGGTATTGTGGTTTATGTTGCAGGTTCTTGGACTGAATTCATGGAGCAAATCTGAAGAAGCAAAGAATAACCAACCTTCATAAACAAGGTGCATTAATTTATTTCCTTCAAATCCTTAAATTTAGATTTGTTTGGTATTGATTCATAGTTAAAAGTTTGAATAGCTTGCATTCAAACCCTTAGGTGTCTATCTTCTGTAACCCCAGTACATTGGTGATAAATCCCCAATAATTTATAATTTTTCCTTAACAACACCTCCCCCATTACATCCATCAACTCATGGTAGTGACATGGAGGAGGGGAATTAAATGGCCCCAATTCCATTCTCTCCATGTGCATGTTTAACTGCACCTAGCTTTGATTAATTCACACTAGAAATAGGGAATCATATGATAAGTGTGTGGAACTAGGAGAAAGAATTGCATGCCTCCATGACTATCTCCAAAAGGAAACAATGAGAAATAGCCTCCATCATGGCATCTTTGCAAGCTATGGTTGGATACATGGATTACATGAATTTCCATAGATGCCACATGTTTCCCATCCCATTAACATCTCAAATATGGTGGGAATTGTTGTTGTATATTTTGGTGCAACTACCAATAATAGTCCTAACCCAATGGCCTTGGACAATGAAAACCTAGAGACCTAGGTGGACTCGGTTACTAAAGTTCTAAATAGGTATTAATTTCTTAACACCTTTACATATTTTTTGAAATAGTATTATTAATAAGCCAGTGTATTAAGCACCATACTTACAAATAATTTAGTGAAATACAAAAAATCAACTTTTACAATGGTTTTTCAAATAATTATATTACATATAAATTTTGAAATATAATCTTTATATTATATAAGGGTAAAACATAACCCTTTTAAATATAAATTGTAATTATTACACTTGAAAAACAACTTTTAACTGTAAAACACATCTCAATCACCTTGACTTCATGTAACATTAATAATCATAAGTACACATCATAATCATCAAATAATCATCATGAATAAAACTTTTGAGCTCAAGCTAGCCAAGGATTCTCACTCCTAAGACTCTAGGGATTACCACTTGTAGGCCAAGTTTCCTTTCATAAATGCACAACAACCAATGAAATTTGTTCTCTTTCATGCATTCCAATCTACAACATCTCTTCCACGGTGACAATTCCAACTCTAGCAACAAACAATATCATAAATTTTCGAGACACTTATATATATATATATATATATATATATATTTAACAAAAACTAAAAGAAGGATTTTATAAACAGGCTGTGCACAGCCATTCATTACAGATCAAAATTAGGAAAGATGATCCTGCAGATCATAATTGAAGCACTGCAGGCTTAACCTAAGAGTTTTCCAAAAAACTGCATACAAAGTTCTGCCAAAATAGCTAACGTCTCGGGCAGTATATACCCTTATATATTGCTTACATAAAAAGAGACAGAAAAACATGTATCCATAATAAAAAGAGACAGATTAAGGGTTGCCTCTGAAGTGTTTTGGCTGCACAACTGATTCTTCCTCCATTGGGCGCTCCGCTTCAACATTTGCACCATTGACCCTGCTTCCCTGATTCATGGTGATAAAACGCTCAAGATCTTCCTGGATCCTGTCCACTTTACCCATTATCTCTCGCAGGTTACTTTCATTGTCATCAATCCGGGAATCATGGTTACTGATTTGTAACGAAGTGTAACTTACTGTTTCTCCCATGCTTTTGATTTCCCGCGCTATTTCTTTGTTATCCATGACTCCTATGGCTACCATCTCATACAAGCGCCGCGGATTTTTCTTAAGATCCATTATGCCTACGTTATCCCCAGCTTGAGCCATTCTGCCAGAATCTGCAAAGATCTCAAAGCAAGCGAACTGACTGTGTAATGAACCAGCAGCAAGAGCGCTGTTCGAGATTTCAACCAAGGGAAAACTAAGGAAACGACTGAGCACTGAAAGCTCTTGTTGAAGCACAGAGCCCCCCTGTCTGTCAAAGCAAACGAACGTTCCCACAGTGCCTTCCTGCCACCCAGTGCATAGACAACCCAAGACTCGTCGCAAGCTGCTAGAATGAGTGGATTTTATGCCAAAACCAGTGCCTATAGACCAAGACACAGAGGAGAAATTACATTGGCAATTGGAGAAGGCTGCGAGAGCAAGCCTCTCCTTCACAAAGGAACGAGTGAGGGGGAGAGCTTGCCACGGGATGCCCTGTAGCCTCCCCCCTTCAATACCTGTTACCACACTCAGGAGAATTCACAGAGTTTCAGGAGAACCAGAGAGAGCCGGAACAGAGAAAGAATACATGGCGCTGCAAGGGAACGACATAAGGAGAAGGCCGGAGTTAGAGCAAGAGTGCGAGGAAGGATAACAATAAACTGACGCCCTGGATGTTTTAATGTCTGGAGAGATCGAGGTGTTGAGATGACAAGCGAGAGACCACGCGGCCAAGTGATAAGAGCTGAGAGGACAGAGGATTAAATGCATGGTGCTGCCAAGAATGGAGTGGAGGCCAGCTACGAAGGGGATAGGTGGACCGGGGGAAGGAAATTTGGAGGGGGGGGGGAAATAACAAGGAGAAGGGGGAAGGGGAAAGGAAGAAGGGGGAAGAGAAAGGAGGCATAAGAGGAGGGGGTGGAAGGGAGAAAAGGAGGAGAAGGAGGGGGGGAAGGAGAGATTTTATTGAATTGGAGGAGGGGTATGTGCTTCTTTAAAAAATTCCGAGAAGTGATTGGACGGAAAGGAGGCTTCCAACCCCACATTTAAGGAATGGGTTTGGGGATTGGTTGGGTTCCATCCTGGCTGTAATGGCCTTGTGGGAGAGAGGCTCCCACATTAGCCATATTGTCAGCTGCTGAATTATTTTGCCGAAGAATGTGATAAGCCTCATAGGAGTTAGACATGAGAAGCTTGGCTTTTTCATATAGTCGGCGACATTTGATTGCTCATGTAGGATATCCATTGACCAGTTTGTAGATGACGTGCCTTGAGTCTCCAAAGATCAAAACCTTGCGAAGCTTCTTAGTGTTTAATAGGTGAAGACCCTGGATAAGAGCCATCCACTCAGCTTCATTATTAGTTCTTCTACCTAGCCCCCAAGCAAAGGTATGTTCTACATATCCTCCGGGATTCAAGAGAATCCCCCCGCGCCTGCCACCCCTGGAGACACTTATATATTATTGTATGCCTCCCTAGTGCCATTCCTAAACTAGGAGGCGACTATTTCAAACCATTCTCACATTTGTATACCCAACATCAAATCCAGGCTTATATATTACTTTCTAGATACTTTATCTCTCATCATGCACAACTTTATTCTACAGGACAAATGCACATACTTTCACTGCTTCGAATAGAAAGCAAAGCTGCTTTTGAGATAAACTAAAAATAATTGATAACGAACATGGATATATATCGAGGTGTACAACTCACCAACAATGCCTCCCACTCATCTCACCCCTCTAAAAACACATTCCCTTTTGTAACCCATTCTTCAAAGGAATTAGTTGAGTTGATAAAATTGGCTACCTAAAATTTAGGTGTATCTTAATTTATTATTTTTTGTTTGAAAATTAATTTTAATATAAACTTATTCTAAAACTTTTAGAAAGTCATTTATCCAATTGAATAAGCAAAAAAATCTTCACTAAATTTTCTTATATTTCTCTTTGTCATCTCCATTGTTATGGTATTTTATGGTTCTTAAACTTTATCAATATTCGACAAATTAGAATAATGATATACAACATATATTAATACTAATTTAAACATAATAATATATAACTTTCTTAACTTTAATGATGTACAAATTTCTTTAACTTTAACATTAAATCAATACCATTTATGATACACAAATATAAGTTATACAAATTTTTTAAATTTAATGTCAAAGAACTTTCCATTTTCAGGTGGACAATAAATATAGTGAGGTTCACTTACCTCCTATTAGATTAGAGAGAAAGGAAAAGATCAATCTACCGGTATACATACTACCGGAACATTAGATAAACATTGTCATCTTATCAAGATTTATTTTGTAAGTCAAAGATTTGCCACCAATGAACGCATATTAAATGTATAACATGCGTCAAAAAGTAAAGATGTTAATTATAACATATTTTTTAAATTAAAAAAATATAAACATTTAGAATAAAGTTTAAGGGTAGTAGGTATTTTAATTTTAATTAAAATTTAAAAACTAAATTTACATACAATTGTGTATGAGAAGTGTTTAAAATTTTTATGATTGCACTAAAATTAGTGAGGAGCTCTACAATTTAGTATGGAGAGATGTTGTAACGTTAGTAAAACAATACAAATAAAACCAATATAGATCCATCTTAAACTCGGAACACTCGAAAACCTAGAGGGATCCAATTTCTTAAGGTGTAATTTTTTTTAATCTTAAATTGTTTATACAGAAAGAAAAGTTACACCTCAAGGAATTGGATCCCTCTTGGTGCTTGGTATGTCTAGGTTTAAGATGGATCTATCTTGGTTCTAATCGATAAAACATATTAGAATTTGCATGGGTTGGCATATCCATTAACAATGAAGAAAAAGTGCTATCAATTTTTCAATGATTTCATGTACGTATAGACAAATGACAAATATGTGATAGTTTTTGGAGTTTTATTGGTAATTATTCAAACTTTCTTGATGTCCCAAAAAACTATTTCTAATCTAAAGCTCACCAAAATATGATAGAGTTGATTTTGTTGGCCTTAGACTTGATAATTTATTCTATCTTCAAGCATTGAGAATGCGAAGGATTAAAGCAAACCACAAAGCAAATTGCAGGGTCTAAAGGCATGAAGGTTTGTTATGGGTAAAGGTGGGGGGAAGAGAAATCAACACCACATTTCCCTCCCTAGATGTGTCAAGGTTTAATTTTGGGATCTCCTCCCCATTACATCCATCAGCTAATGGTAGTGACAAGGAGGGGGGGATTTAAATGGCCCCAACTCCATCCTCTCCATGTGCATGTTTAATTGCACCTAGTTTTGAATAATCATACTTCAATGTTCATTGTTCCTACATGGGGTATTAACTAGTCTAACCCTTATTTAATGTTGGTTTTATTTGTTACTAAAGATAGTGTAGGTGAGTGGAATAAAAAATATAAGGGGTCGACTTGGGTGACATTATTTGAAATCCTCTCGGCTAGAGACTGTAAGTGATTCTAATTCCCCTTAGGTTCCTAGTGATGACTAGTCTATTTTTATTAGATTTGGAAGCAACATGGAGCACTTCCATAATTGTAATAGCTATTGTGTTCAAACTTTATGGGATCAAAGGATTATCGAATGCTCTTTACTAGTGTGCACGAGATGCCACAAAGAATCAGGGAAACCTGACCTGTGAAACAATGATACAATAGACAAGGTGAGAAGGTGAGTTTGAAGCGAAGCATATGGGAACAACTAGGTGAGGGATTAATTCACACTAGAATTTGGAATAATTTGCTAAGTGTGTGGTATTGGGAGAAAGAATTCCATGCCTCCATGACTATTCTTAAAAGAAGCAATGCAAATGACCTTCATCATGGCATCTCTACAAGTTATGATTGGATACATATAAGCTCACTTAAATCTCCCTTCAGAGGCCATGGTATCCCCTCCTCTCCTCCTCTCGGCATAAGTCACAACTCTTCCAACTCAACCTCACAAGGACTACATGGATTTCCATAGATACCACAAGTTTCCCATCCTATCAACATCTCAATAATGGTTGGAATTATTATCATAGGTTATAGTGCAACTACCAATAATTGTCCTACGTCGATGGCCATGAACAATTAATACCTAGTAACCCAAGTGGACTCGGTTACTAAAATCCTAAACAAGTCTTAAGTTTTTACACCTTTATATATTTTGTCAAACATATTTTGTCAAACAACGTTATTTATGAGTCAATATTAAACAATATACTCAATATTAAACAATATACTTACAAATATTTAATAAAACACAATAAATAATCTTTTACATCGATTTTCCAAATAATTCAGACATATATATATATATTTTAAATATAATCTCTATATTATATATTATATATTGTTCAAACATAATCCTTTTAAATATAAATTCTGATCAGTATTATTATAATGAACCAAACATCTTTTAACTCTAAAAGTACATCTCAATCACCTTTACTTCATATAATATAATATTAATTATGGTAAATACACCTCATAATCAGCAAATAAACGTATCCACTTGCAACTTTATAAATCCCCTACATGTAAAGGTTATTACACACTTATAATCATATAATATGCAATCTCACACATACATGTAATCATATAAATACAGAATATACAAGATAGGATTTACATTGTTTGACTCTTCCTTATTTTCCCATATGGATGACAAGGATTATTGCACCCAATCCAACCATAGCCATGTGGTGTTATAAAAAATTAAAAGCGTATTGCAAAATGCGCATTCAAGGTAGGTGGCCATTGCCAAGCTAAAATGATTATTATATTTAAGAACTTCAAGTTGAGAGGATTTAAATAAGTGTAGTGTATTCTATTTGTCTCAACCCCATTGATCAATCCATTAACAAAATCAATGCTCAATTTTACTTTTTGAGTTTCAATGGTGCTCATAGGAAAGACCTCGATCAATCCCATTATACAAATAATGATGATGTGTTATCAAACTATGTCCCATCAACATTGCAATTTGATCATTATTTTTAGAATAATTTAATATGATCATATTTAGTTTTTGAGTTTCAATGGTACTCAGAAAGACCTCAATCAATCCCATTATACAAATAATGATTGTGTATGATTTTTGGATAAGAGTATGTATGCAACTAAGTAGGATAAGTTTTGTGTTTTTGAGAAAATTTTGATAAAAACTAGTTAAAATTGTTATTTTTATAATTTTGTAACTTCAATAAATGTAATTGTTTGACTTAAATTAAAAGATTGATTTTAAAACTACTTAAGTTGTTGGAATTGTAATTTGAACGTTTTAAATTGTGATTTCAATAAGAATTGCTTTGTCAGATTCCGATGAGTTAGGGGCGTTTTGGTTAGCGTTTATAATATTTCATATGCAACCATCATTACAAGTTGGTTATTATTTTTAGAATAATTTAGTGTCTATGAAGATTGACATTATGCAACATGTTCTTGAATTTACTTATAACAATGATGATATAAACCTTAGTAAAGTTTAAATGCCCCCGTGTAATGTAAAAAAGGGAGCTTGCTTTGGTTTGCCAAACTAATCTGTCCTAGTAATAACCAATTGTAACATGTGTTTACATCAACCTTCCAAAATCAAATTTAAACCATACTCTAAAATCATTTCCTTTTCTCAGGGTGATCATTGTGCTTTTAACTTATATGATTATAGTTATTAAATTATATGATTATATTTATTCAATTATGTACTAGTTTGTTTCTTATTCCTCGATGTCCAAACAAATCTCATTAGGGCCCTTTCCGATGATCATGACAACCTATCTCATAATAGACTACAAAACCATGTACAGATCCATACTCTTAATAACCTTTCAAGATAAAAAAGAAAGAAACATTTTTTAAGAGAAAAAATACTATACTTGATGTTCAGAGATTTAATCAAAGTATACATGTATGGGTTGAAAAATTGTTCTAAGAGTTTTGGACCACATTTTCCTATCCATACTCATAAATACCATGAAAGACATATAGTGCATACTACTAAAACTATCCAAGCTTTTACTACATGAGGCAGCCAGGATAAAAACTTAAAACAAAGCCATGACCCATGCTTGGAACCATAAATGGGCTTGGAACCATTGTTGTTGGAGACCTTCCCTTCACGTATATGGGTGGTGCTTATTTTCCCTAATCAATTGAGTATGAAATAGGCCAAGTGTATTCAAGAAGCTAACAATAAGTGTTGCGAAATTATACATATATATTAGCAATATGAAAATAAAAATAGAAGAAAACTAACACTACTCAATATCGAAAATCTGAAGTGTCTTTTGTGTAATTAGTTGACGTTATGCATAATCCTCCATATGTAAGGTACCTACAAAAAATATAAGAGTTTTTTTTGAAAGCATATTTGCTTGTTTGTTGCATATTTTGTAAACATGTAAAAAAGAAACTTGTCAAAAATGGCTAAGGATGGATCTAATCTACCACATCCAACCGTCTAACCGTGGAAACTGCAAAATGTGGATACTTTTTTCCCAATCGATAATTGTCTTTGAATAACCAACAACCTGTACTGGCCAGATTTGTATGTCATGAGCAATGTATAGAAGGACCCATAAAACAATTAATTTTGCTTTTGTGTTTGTGGATGGACCACATGACATCCAAAAAATCATATAATAACATATAACTCATGTCAAAGTATTTAATCTACAAATGAAAAAAAATAAACTAGAAACCATAAACACATTTATTTGTTTTTATTATAAAATTTTAATTAATTTTTAATATTAATCATTTAATTAATATAAATATATTCAACTAATTAATGATATTAAGTCATCAAAATTTATTTTTTTGGTTATATATACACAATATATAAAGAAATAAAGAAAAAATAATATATTAAAAGAAGAATATACAACATTTTATTTATATGCCAACGCACTTAATATATTGTATTGATAAGTATCAACAATACTCGAGTTATGCTCACGACTTCCAAGCAAGGAGAATGATTAGGGCTCGACTGTAACGACTGTTGCGTCAGTACTCTAGACCTCATCCCTGCCCCGCTTACTGGAAAGCTTCAGCTAACTGCTCTTGACTGGTCACATGGAAGCATCCAAGGGAGGGGCGACAGACCCCTATCATCCTATCCATGACCAAATCAACAAAAATAACGCACCCAACCATGTTACTGTCAAAACCTTGCACATTGGTACCAGAGAGATACCAATTTCTGATACGGAAACAACACAAGAAATCAATAAGTAACACGATGAACATAGCAATGGTCCATAAATTACTAGCACATGCATCACAAAAACCACAGAAAGGCCCTACCTACATAAAGAATCAATGCAAGAGCACAAGATGCATGCACCAGGAAATCCTTCAGCTCCATACCCCCTACTCATATCCAACTATTGAAGGAGGCCCTAGAAAAAGAAAAATCTCAAACAAGCTTGGAGTCCATAGCACACCTTAGAGAAACAAGCAAAAGTCACAGAGAGACAACCAAAAAAAATGCAGAAAGAAGGATATGCAAAGAATTAGCATGCTTGGCAAAAGGTTAGTTGAATCGCGCCAATATGCCCAACTAACTGAATTATTTCCTGCTTTAACCCCTTGTTCTCAATGAAGATCGTATCCTAGAATATAAGAGGCCTCAATGGGCGCTCAAAGCATGAGATGATCAAAAGGAAAATTATTCAAGATAAGTTGACAATTCTTTTCTTACAATACACCAAATGCTCCAACCACGCCTTTCAAACCCTGATAACCAAACTATGGAGAGGATGTCAAAGTATATCAATAGATGCTCGGGGAGCTTCTGGGGCCATTGCAATAGCCTAGGATCCCTCCATAGTCGCCTTAAACAATTTCTCTTCTACTACAAGATCCTTGTTTGCCTCCTTCCACATTCTGGGAACCAAGTTTCAGGGTTTTTTGCTAAATATTTATGGGCCTCAAATCCTTGCTCTGAAATTATATCTGCTACATTATATGGAGTGGTTTAACAATAACACACAAAATCCTATGTCATATTTGGAGGAGACTTTAACATGATCCCCACTCTCAGCGACAAAAAAGGAGGGAGAATAACACTAACACCTAAGGAGCTCAACTTCAAAGAACTCATAGAGGATAACAAGTCGGTGGACCTCCCAGCCTCAAAATGTCATTTTACTTGGAACAATAGAAGAGGAGGAGATAAGCTCATTGCCTCAAGGTTGGATACATTTTGAGTTTCTGAAAACCTCATGGAAGTTGGTGGCATTCTAACCACTAGTGTACTTCCATCAGCAGGATCGGATCATTGGCCCATATCCTTATACGACAGAATATAGAAGCTCACAAATTCAAACCCTTTCGTTTCGAATTTTTTTGGCTCAACCACCCAACCTTCCAAGATTTTGTTCAGAGATGGTGGGAGGACATGAATGCCTAGGGGCACTCCAAGATGGGTATAATGCAACAAAAGCTAAAAATTATCAAAGGAAAACTCAAAGGATGGAACCAAAACACCTTCGGGAACATTTTCAAATACAAGAGTGATCTGGATAAAGAATTCGAAAAACTTCAAACAATCATCATGGAGGGGGGGAAAACAGTGGGTACTAAACTCAAGGAAAAAGAGATCATAGTAAAGCTTGATAAAATATGTGAATAAGAGGAAATTTTTGGGAAGAAAAATTCCAGGATTGGGTGGCTTAAAGATGGGGAAAGTCACACATCCTTCTTCCATCGCTCGATCATTCAACACTGAAACCACAATCGAATCTCCAGGCTTAAAACTGAGGATGGGGCTACGTTGGAAACACAAGAAGAGATTGGCAAGAACTCATTCGCCATTTCCAATACCTTCTTATGGAACCAGTTCCTTCAAGAGAGCATGCCATTAAGAAATTCACCCATCGTATTCCTAAAATCCTCACTCCAAATCATAATGATGCACTGATGAAGATCGTATCCCTATAGGAAGTGGAGACTGATGCCAATCAGATGGAAGATGACAAAGCACCTGGGCCTGATGGTTTCAACGTTAATTTTTTCCATCATTGTTGGGACCTGGTAAAAATCAAAATATGGGAGCTGGTGGAATAATCACACCCAAAAATCTAGGTTCTTCCCACTCTCAATGCGACTTTTCTCACCCTAATTCCAAAAGAGAATAGGGTTTTAACTCATGGTAAGTTTCGACCCATCTCTCTTTGAAATGTGGTTTATAAGATCATCACCAAAGTTATTGTCAATAGATTAAAAACCCTCCTACCTTTTCTCATCTCACCCGAGAAAACAAGCTATGTGGAAGGAAGACAAATCCTGGGTAGAATCATACTTGCCCACGAAATCACCCACTCTTTAAAGATCACCAAAAAACATGGAATGCTTATCAAACTTGAACTTTCCAAATCCTTTGACAAACTTAGCTGGAAATTTATGGAAAAATTGCTCCTTGCTTTCAGATTCTTTCAAGATTGGACCAAGTGGATCTTGTCCCTTACTTATTCTGCCTTCTTTTCCACCCTCGTCAATGGAGCACCCTCCACCACTTTCTCCCCTTCCAGAGAAATTCACCAGGGATATCCACTAGTGACCCTTTCTTTTCATCCTTATGGATGAGGGTCTGGGAAGACTTCTAAAAAGAAAAATATCAGAAGGATCACTAACAGGTATCACCTGCATGATAACCCTCCCCCACATCTACCAATAGTTTGTCGATGAATATCTTCTCTTTGGCTATCCCTCTGTCTAGGAATCTCGATGCATTTCAAAAGCCCTTCATCCCTTCTCAGAGGCCTCTAGAACCACAATAAACCTTGAAAAATATTAGCTCTTCTTCTTTAACATCGACCCTCCTCAAATCAATTCTGCAATATATGCCCCTCTACCTTTTTTCTGTTTTGAATTCCTCTAAATGGGTTCTCAAATCCATCCACAATCTACAACGCAACTTCCTATGAGGAGGGTAAGGTAATCAACACAAATGGGATTTGTTCAAGTGGAAAATAGTAACCCTACCCAAGCGGGAAGGGGGAATGGGTATTAAGGATCTTGAAATAAATAATGAGATCCTCTTTGCCAAAATTTGGTGGAATTGGAATGTAAAAAACACCACCCCTTGGGCGCTATTTTGGAATAAAAAATACACATAGGATTGGACCACACCAACGCTGATTCACTATGACCTAGACCCACCAGGATCGCTGATATGGAGAGCATCTAATTGTCACCGTGCTTTCAAATTCAACAACACAACTTCTGGAAAATCAGAAATGGATCCCACGGCAGTTTCTGGCATGACCCTTGGCAACAGTTACCCAAATTAGCAGACCTCTTCAATTTGCAGGACCCACATAACGTCATCCATAGGATTGATAGAACAACAGTCAAATAATTATGGAAGGACACTACTTGAAACCATTTTCGTCTCTGGAAAGAACCTATCGAGTGGGGGCTAATGGAAGATGATGTAACTGTTGACACTATATGGTCAGAACTTTAGAAGAGACGAATTAAAGTTTGGGAGGAAGAATACATCATCATATGGGGACACAACACAAAAGGAACCTTCACGACCAAAGGATCCTACTTAATTCAAACTCAAAGGCAAATGGAACCTCTTGATCTCCTCTGGAGGAGAATCTGGGATTCCAATTTTTGTCCCAAAATATCCACTTTCCTTTGGTTGCTCATTCATCGCAAGATCCTAACCTGGGATAATTTGATAAAGAAATGTTTTCATTGACCATCCTTTTGTGTCATGTGTGGGGAACATTTTGAAACAATAGACCACCTCGTGTATTCTTGTGCGCTGGCTGACACTATATGGAATCTCGTGGAGGAAAAATGCAATTTATCCAAGAGAGTCAAAGGTGATGTGATCAAAAGTCTCCAATTGTGGGGGGAACATCCCTATAAGAGCAAGCTCCTCAATAGATTATGGGAACTCATCCCAAGATTTGTTGTCTGGACTATCTGGAAAGAAAGAAACAAGCACATGTTTAATGGGGAATACCATAATGCTACGGAGTTTTGGATAGGCATCCAAAAAAGTATTCAAGAAACTCTTCTAATTGGTGACTGGAATAACAATGCTCTTCCCAGTCTTCAATTTGAATGGGTTATTCTTCTTGTATGGGGGATGGATCCAAAATCCTTTACTCACCACACCTGCCCCCCAGATGCACATTTCCATCCCAGAAAACTGGGAGACACCACCGTCAGGATTCTACAAACTTAATTTTGATGGTGCGTATAAGGGAAACCCAGGAGAAGCAGGATCTGGGGGAGAAATATGGGATTGCACACAGACTATCCAACATGTTTACTGGGGATACATGGGACATGAAAACAATAATGCAACAGAACGATCTGGGATGGAAAAAGGAATTCGACTGACCATGAGTCTAAATCTCCTCCCACTAATTGCTGAAGGAGATTCACAAATAATCCTATCACTAGCCACACACATGCAGAATGGAACAGATAGGGAGAAGATCTAACCCAAATAGTGAATGGAATATGGACTAAGCCAACTAGATGAAATTCTTAAAATATGCAAATATATAACCTTCCACAATGTTAGAATAAAATCCAATTCATTTGTTGATCGACCTGCCAATGAGGGGGTTTGATTTAATTCATCTCTGATGCATAGCAGTTTTATTTCTCTCAATTTGGAGGCTCTTCTCAAGGACTGTAAATAGATTTCCAACCAATATATGCCAATCCCTTATTCAGGTGACACGCGAGACCTCCACATGGGCCATCTACCACCCATACCACATGGCGACAACATGGGAAACATGGCAGATGGCGACGTGGGTGAATTAAATGTTAAGGGAAGTGAAATGCTTGCCAACCGTGCAAGTAGCTGGATTTTCATGTCTAGTCTAGGCCGTAACATAGGAGAGTTAAGTCCTAGGTGTGTTAACGCAGAGCTCTATGATGTCGACACTTCAAACTATGAGGCATGCTAACCTCCTTTCTATGGGAATTCTTGTTTTTCTGCGTCTGCTCTGTGTTCAATCCTCTGTGAGCCTACTTGCAAGGTCGAAGAAGAAGATACCCAAAAAATGAGGTACTCCGTGTAGAGGCAACATAGGTCGAGGCGGTGGTCATTGTAAGGAAAAAATTGGGGATACTAATGGTTTTGTAGCACAGGTATCCTTACCAGTTAGATGTATGATCGACGAGTGGGAATCCAAGGCAGTCTCTGATCATCTTGCATCCAAAAGAAGCGACGGTAGGATTAATCATTATTGGATGATTAAGAATATGTTGTGGTTGTTGATGGAGGACATGATTGTTAAATGGAATGGTGCCAGGGATTTGGCCCAATGCATGCACACCTGTATCAACCAGACTGATACGCAGCTCAAAGCCCTGGAATTAAATTTTAACTTGAGGCACTATTCGATGTTTCCCAGTATAGGCAACACAAATGGTGACAGATACAAGGACTAGTGTGGGAAGGGTGAGACCTCAACAACGATGGGAAATTCTCTTGGTTTGTTCTAGGAACATAGGCAAAATACGAGAATCGCTATGCCTGTTAAGCGTGGTCACGAGACTCCTACCGAAGTCATCACTGCTCAGTCGATATAGGAGATGCAAGCTAGGAATCCAATGGAAGATTATGGACCCTACCCGATCCTGGAGGATACACTGTACTTCTTCATGGGAGATGAAACCTCCTAGATGCTCCATTATAATCCATGGTTCCCTCTGCAACTCATAGCTTATTTGGGTCTCCTTTTATTTTATTTTTTCTTTTCAATTTCATGTTTGTTTACAGCCAATTTTTAATTTGTAATATTTCAATCAAAGTTTATAGCTCTAGAGATAGCAGACTTTCCCATTTTTCTGAAAACCCCAACTCAATTATTTTTGATAGATTGGGCGGTTGGTCTATTAGTTTAAAGGTCATGTAGAAATATTTTAATGCTATGTACACTTCTTTTGTTATTATGAATATGAATCTCTACTGCTGCTTACAAAAAAAAACCTCTAGTTGTCAAGACAGACTATCACCTACACGGGCAAAAATCCACACATTTATCCAAAATAAATAGGCCCTCCAAAAATTTAAAAATCTTCTAGTAAAAGTATACATAATTTTCTTTTAATATAAAAATAATATTAATAAGTATCATCAATACTCGAGTTGTCAAGACACACTATCACCTACACAGACAAAAAGGCACACATTTATCCAAAATAAATAGGCTCTCCAAAAATTGAAAAAACTTCTAGTAAAAGTATACATAATTTTCTTTTAATATAATTACTAATATTAATATTTTTTACAAACTAGTCTATTTTATATCATATAAAAAAAGAGATAGTAGAGGTTGCATTAGATTATCCTGCTACGTAGGAAACCATACTGGTCAAAGTGCATATTTGTCTTAGTTTTTGTCCCAATGTCTTTCTTTATACCAAAACAAGTATTATGAAGTTTGACTGCACTGTTATATTAAAAAAATATATAACTTTATAATTGATCCAAAAACAATTAAGTAATCCTAAGACAACAATCTATCTTATTCATCATCTATAACAAATATTATTGGCACTTTGTTATTGGGAGCAAGGTCTTGCTTTTCATGTGGAACATGCCTCATCTTAAAGACCATGCTTGCTGTATGCTTGGCAAGGGTGTTCAAATTGTTATCAAGGCTTGCGAGGGCCTTAATTAAGAGATTGAACCTATTGTTGAGGGTATCGATAATGACATTGATGTTATGAAGATGCCTCTGAATTTCCTCCTTCCTTCTATCCTAATCAACTTGGTTTTCCATTAAAACCTTTCATATTTTAATGTTTTGGTTTGTTAGTAGAGTAAAACAGTTTTAGCATGTTTGGTCCCCTTGTTCAAGAGTTACTTGCACCTTAAATCCACTGTTGCATATCTTGCTGCTATGTTTTAGTAGTTGGAGAATCCTTCACCCCACTAACCTAGTCCTCTTCCTTCTAAAGTTGATTTTGGATGTTTTTAGGGATGCAAAGGCTATATGTATCCCTTGCCTCCTTAATTCCATTATTAATCCTAGGCATATGATCATACCTATTGTTTCTTTTGGTGGGGGTAACCCTTTGGCTTATGTTATTGGTTATTTTTACAAGAAGGAAAAAATATTGAGACCCGAGAGAGTGAGGGAAATAATTATCTCTGTTCCTTAATGCTACATTGATTATTGAAGCCTCTCTTGTCTTGTTTCCCTTCTTCTATTTTGAATGTAGGTACCTCCTCTTAGAATTCTGCATCCCTCCTCAAATACCCTACATTTCCCCTCAGGAACTATATTTTCATCTACAAGAAGTCTTTTGTCATCCTTGTATATTTTGTCACTACTTACAGGTGCTTTTCTATTGGCCACTAGAGCACAACAGTCACCCACAAACACTATCGTCACTCCTAGGAACCCTGTTAGCACCCACTGAGTTTCTTCCACCCCTTGAAGTTCTTCCACCCATCGTAATTCTATCACACTTTTTCCCTGCACCAACCACACCAGCCAGCATGAGGATCATTTCAATAAGCTGAACCCGAAAAAGACTAATAGGACCAATACACCCACTCACCTAAGCTTTGGGACCACCTATAGGCTCTATGTTTTCTACTGTGAAGAGGGAAGTCGAAGCCGACAACTTTTTTGCTTTATGTTCGAAGTTTCCCTCTCTGAATTCATTAACTGTTTGAAGATGGGAAAGGAAGAGGGGTCTTATAATGGTGGGGAGGGGCCCTTAGCCTTATCATGGCATTATTGTTTGACTACGACATGATAATACATCGGCCATTACACAGAGATTTCTCGAACAACTCCATTCTCTGGCCTACCATGCGAAGGGTAAAAGGTGAAGACATGGCAATGATTAATGCCCGTGGATTGCGAGGGTTACATCCTGACTCCATTCTCTAGAAACACACCCATTTTTAATGCTTGCAGACACCAGGTTGTGAACAACCTTGAGAAAATACACCAGCTTTTAATGCTTCAAGACTATTTTATTGATGGCGTGGACAAGCAAGTTTACCATTTAATATATTAATGCCTCAAATCTCATCCAACCATATATATATTATAGGTTATGTACTAAGATCTTATTATAAAATTTATGATGGTTAAGAAAGGGTGTTGAAAATTCCAGACTTACCCTATGTCACCTAGACGCCAATGTGGGAAGTAAAGATCGAGGCGCTAACGTAGGCAGCCAAACATCAATCAACATACAAACAATTGTATTTTTTTAATTACATTTAATAGAAATATTACAAACTTTAGAAAATTGCAAAATTTTACCTAGACGATTCATATATAACACCTGCGGTGACATAATAATATACAATTTATATTAATATTAATTTAAACATAATGATATAAAACTTTCTTAACTTTAATGATGTAGATATTTCTTTAACTTTAAAAAGAATTTATTACCATTTATGATATACAAATATAAGTATAGAATTTTCTTAACTTTAATGTCAAAGAACTTTCCATTTTCTTGTTGACAATAAACATAGTGAGGTTCACTTACCACCTATTAGATTAGAGAGAAAGGAAAAAATCAATCTTTACGGGTATACATGCTACGGGAACATTAGATAAACATGCCATCTTATCAAGATTTATTTTGTAAGTCAAAGATTTGCCACCAATGGATGCATATTATATTTGTCAAAAGATAAGATGTCATCTTATCTGTATTTAATTATAACAAATTTTTGAAATTAAAAAAAAATAAACATGTCGAATAAAGTTAATTGGTAGTAAGTATTTTAATTTTAATTAAAATTTAAAAACTATATTCACAAATTTGTAAGAGAAGTGTTTAAAGATTTTATGATTGCACCAAAATTAGTGAGATGCTCTACAACTTACTATGGGGAGATGTTGTAACGTTATGACTTGTAAAAAAAAAAAATCAATATAGACCCATTTTAAACCAGGATCTATCAAAAACCTAGAGCGATCCAATTTCTTAAGGTGTAAGTTTTTTTAATCTTAAATTGTTTATACATAAAGAAAAATTACCCCTCAAGGAATTGGATCCCTCTTGGTGCTTGATATATCTGGGTTTAAGATGGATCTATCTTGGTTCTAATCGATAGAACATATTAGAATGTGCATGGGGTGGAATATTAATTAACAATGAAGGAAACATGCTATCAACTTTTCAATGATTTCATGTACTTATAGACAAATGATAAAAATGTGATAGTTTTTGGAGTTTTATTGGTAAGTATTCAAACTTTCTCGATGTCCCAGAAAACTATTTCTAATCTAAAGCTCACCAAAATATGATAGAGTTGATTTTGTTGGCCTTAGACTTGATCATGTATTCTATCTTCAACTATTGAGAATGCGAAGGATTAAAGCAAACCACAAAACGAATTGCACGGTCTAAAGGCATGAAGGTTTTTTATGGGTAAAGGTGGGGGGTGAGAAATCAACACCACATTTCCCTTCCTTGATGAATCAAGGTTTAATTTCGGGATACATTACATCCATCAACTAATGGTAGTGACAAGGAGGAGGGGATTTAAATGGCCCCAATTCCATCCTCTCCATGTGCATGTTTAATTGCACCTAGTTTTGAATAATCATACTTCAATGTTCATTGTTCGTACATGGGGTATTAACTAGTCTAACGCTTAATTAATGTTGGTTTTATTTGTTACTAAAGATAATGTAGGCGAGTGGAATAAAAAATGTAAAGGGTCGACTTCGGTGACATTATTTGAAATCCTCTTGGCTAGACATTGTAAATGATTCTAATTCCCCTTAGGTTCCTAGTGATGACTAGTCTATTTGTATTAGATTTGGAAGCAACATGGAGCACTTCCATCATTGTAGTTGCTATTGTGTTCAAACTTTATGGGATCAAAAGGATTATCGAATGCGCTTTACTAGTGTGCACAAGATGCCACCAAGAATCCAGGAAATCAGACCTGTGAAACAATGATGCAATTGACAAGGTGGGAAGGTGAGTTTGAAGAGAAGCATATGGGAACAACTAGGTGAGGGATTGATTCACACTAGAATTTGGATTCATTTTCTAAGTGTGTGGCATTGGGAGGAAGAATTCCATGCCTCCATGAATATTTCTAAAAAGAAGCAGTGCAAAATGACCTTCAACATGGCATCTTTGCAAGTTATGATTGGATATATAGAAGCTCACTTAAATCTCCCTTCAGAGGCCATGGTATCCCATCCTCTCAACATGAGTCACAACTCATCCAACTCAACCTCACAAGGACTACATGATTCCATAGATGCCACAAGTTTCCCACCCTATCAACATCTCAATTATGGTTGGAATTGTTGTCGTAGATTATGATGCAACTACCAATAATTGTCCTACCCCGATGGCCATGAACAATTAAGACCTAATAGCCCAAGTAAACTCAGTTACTAAAATCCTAAACAAGTATTAAGTTTTTTACACATTTATATATTTTGTCAAACACTGTTATTTATAAATCAATCTTAAACAATATACTTACAAATAATTTAATAAAACATACTAAATCATCTCTTACAACGTTTTTTCAAATAATTTATACTTAAATATATATTTTTAAATACAATCTCTATATTATATAAATCAATCTTAAACCATATACTTACAAATAATTTAATCGAACACACTAAATCATCTCTTACAACGTTTTTTCAAATAATTTATACTTAAATATATATTTTTAAATATAATCTTTATATTATATATGGTTCAAACATAATCTTTTTAAATATAAATTCAAATTATTATTATTATAATGAACCAAACATCTTTTAACTCTAAAAGTACAGATCTCAGTCACCTTTACTTCTTATAATATAATATTAATCATTGTAAATACACCTCATAATCAACAAATAAACTTATCCACTGAAAAAGTTTATGAGTCCCCTACATGTAAAGGTTATTACACATACATATAGTCATATAAATATAGAATATACAAGATAGGAGTTACATTTTTTAACTCTTCCTTTTTTTCCATATGGATGACAAGGATTATTGCACCCAATCCAACCATAGCCATGTGGTGTTATGAAAAAATGAAAAGCGTATTCCAAAATGCGCTTTCAAGGTAGGTGGCCATTGCGAAGCTAACATGATTATTATATTTAAGAACTTCAAGTTGAGAGGATTTAAATAAGTGTAGTGTATTCTATTTGTCTCAACCCCATTGATCAATCCATTAACAAAATCAATGCTCAATTTTACTTTTTGAGTTTCAATGGTACTCATAGAAAAGACCTCAATCAATCCCATTATACAAATAATAATGATGATGATGTCCCATCAACATTGCAATTTGATCATTATTTTTAGAATTATTTAATATCGTCATATTTAGGTTTTGAGTTTCAATGGTACTCATAAGAAAGACCTCAATCAATCCCATCATACAAATAATGATTTGTTTTATTTTTTGATAAGAGTATGTGTGCAACTAAGTAGGATAAAAGACAACTAAAATGCTTTTCGACACAATTTTGATAAAAGCTAGTTGTTATTTCTATAATTTTGTAACTTTAACAATTGTAATTGTTTGATTTAGATTATATAATCTATTTTAAAACTACTTAGATTGTTGGAATTGCAATTTGAACATTTTAAACTGTGATTTCAACAAGAATTGCTATGTCGGATTTTGATGAGTTAGGAGGCGTTTTGGTTAGCGCTTATACTAATTCATGTGTAACCATTATTGCTATGTCAGATTTCGATGAGTTAGGGGCGTTTTTGTTTGCGCTTATACTACTTCATGTGCAACGGTTTCTTTACCATCATTTTCCACAGGTTAGAGGACAAGCCCCGAGTAGAAGATGGATGCCCATACTTTTTCAACTTCGCAGGATTGTACCTCAAGAGCTGGACCGAGCGTTTCAACCCATACAAGGAAGACTCTACTAGGGCCCCAATTTAGATTCACATGTATTCACTACCACATGAATATTGGTATGAAGAAGCCCTCAAAGACACAGAAGATACACTGGGAAGATATGTTCGAGCAGCTGAACAAACAAAACATAGCAAATATACTTCTTATGCAAGAATCTGCGTTTACATGCACATCGCAAAATTGCTCCCAGAATTCAGCCTAATGCATGAAGACTTTGAATGGATTCAATCGCTTGATTATGAACATGTCCCCTTCAAATGTCACAAATGTCATGAACATGACCACCTGTACATGGACTTCCCTCTTAATCAACGCAACCCCAACCTCAAGCCCACAGTGGAGAAATATGAGGAGGGTTTCCAAAAATATGAAAGAAATAAAAGCACAACCGTAAGCACCCTCCAGTGGAGAAAAAAACAGATCTGCCCACTACCAACAACAACTTCAAGATCTTGGAGGAGCTCCTCGAAGATCCAAAGGAACTTAGAAATGAAGAAGGAGACAACCCAGATCGAAAACAGTCAAAAGAAGACGAAATGCCAATTCACCCACAAAACTGTAAGGTAAAATCTACGTAAACCACCTTTGAATTGTCGCAGCAACAGAGAGATATCATTCCAAAACTACTCATGGATGAAGAAATGGTGGAGATAGAGATAGGAGGCTTGAATCTTCTAGGTTTGGAAGATGCATGCACCAGGAAATCCTTCAGCTCCATACCCTAACTCATATCCAAATCTTGAAGGAGGCCCTGGAAAAAGAAAAAGATCAAAACAAGCTTGGAGTCCAGAGAACACCCCAGAAAGACAAGCAAAAGTCCCTGAGAGACAATCGAAAAAAAGACAGAAAGATGGATTTGCAAGAATCAACATGCTTGGCACAAGGTTAGTTGAATCAGGCCAATATGCCCAGCTAACTGAATTCTTTCTTGCTTTATCCCCTTGTTCTCAATGAAGATCATATCCTGAAATATAAGAGGCCTCAATGGGCGATTTAAGCACAGGATGACCAAAAGGAAAATTATTCAAGATAAGATGACAGTTCTTTTCTTACAAGATACCAAATGCTTCAACCACACCTTTCAAACCCTGATAACCAAACTATGGAGAGGCTGTTAAAATATATCAATAGATGCTTGGGGAGCTTCTGGGGCCATTGAAATAGCTTGTGATCACTCCATAGTCGCCTTAAACAATTTCTCTTCTACTACAAGATCCTTGTTTGCATCCTTCCACATTCTGGGAACCAAGTTTCAAGGTTCTTTTCTAAATATTCAAGGGCCTCAAATCCCTTCTCTGAAATTAGATCTGCTACATTATATGGAGTGGTTTAAGCAACAACACATAAAATCCTATGTCATATTTGGAGGAGACTTTAACATGATCCCTACTCTCAGCGACAAAAAAGGAGGGAGAAGAACACTAACACCTGAGGAGCTCAGCTTCAAAGCACTCATAGAGGATAGCAAGTTGGTGGACCTCCCAGCCTCAAAAGGTCATTTTACTTGGAACAATAGAAGAGGAGGAGATAAGCTCAATGCCTCAAGGTTGGATATATTTTTAGTTTCTGAAAACCTCATGGAAGCTGGTGGCCTTCTGACTGCTAGTGTACTTCCCTTAGCATGCTCGGATCACTGGCCCATATCCTTTATATGATAGAATACAGAAGCTCACAAATTCAAACCCTTCTGTTTCAATTTTTTTTGGCTCAGCCACCCGACCTTCCAAGAATTTGTTCAGAGATGGTGGGAGGACACGAACGCCCAGGGGTTCTCCAAGATGGCTATAATGCAACAAAAGATAAAAATTCTCAAAGGAATACTCAAAGGCTGGAACCACAACACCTTTAGGAACATTTTCAAAGACAAGAGTGATCTGGATAAATAACTTGAAAAACTTCCAACAATCATCATGGAGGAGGGACAACCAGTGGGTACTAAACTCAAGGAAAAAGAGATCATAGAAAAGCTTGAAAAACGATGTGAACAAGAGGAAATGTTCTAGAAGAAAAATTCCAAGATTGGGTGGCTTAAAGACAGGGAAAGGAACACATTCTTCTTCCATCGCTCGATCATTCAACATCGCAACCACAATTGCATCTCCAGGCTTAAAAATGAGGATGGGGCTATGCTGGAAACACAAGAAGATATTGAGCAGGAACTCATTCACCATTTCCAATACCTTCTTATGGGATCGGTTCCTTCAAGAGTGCAAGACATTAAAAAAGTCACTGATCGTATTCCTAAAATCCTCACTCCTGATCATAATGCTACACTAATGAAGATCATATCTCTACAGGAAGTGGATACTACTGTAAATAAGATGGTGGATGATAAAGCACCTGGGACTGATGGTTTCACCGTTAATTTATTCCATCACTGTTGGTACCTGGTAAAAATCAAAATATGGGAGCTAGTGGAATAGTCACGTCCAAAACTTTGGGTTCTTTTCGCTCTCAATGCGAATTTTCTCACCCTAATTCCAAAAGAGAATGGGGTTGTAACTCATGGTAAGATTCGACCCATCTCTCTTTGAAATGTGGTTTATAAGATCATCACCAAATTTATTTTCAATAGATTAAAAACCATCCTACCTTTTCTCATCTCACCTAAGAAAACAGGCTATGTGGAAGGAATGCAAATCTTGGATGGAACATACTTGATGAAATCACCCACTCTTTAAAGATCACCAAAAAACATGGAATGTTTATCAAACTTAACCTTTCCAAATCCTTTGACAAACTTAGCTGGGAATTTATCAAAAAAATGCTCCTTGCTTTCTTATTCTATCAATATTGGACTAAGTGGATCTTGGCCCTTACTTCTTCTGCTTTCTTTTCCATTCTAAGCAATGGAGCACCCTCCGACACTTTCTCCCCTTTCAGAGGCATTCGCCAAGGAGATCCACTATCACCCTTCCTTTTCATCCTTATGGCCGAGGGTCTGGGCAGACTTTTAAAAAGAAAATTCTCGGGAGGATCACTAAGAGGTCCCACCTGCATGGAAATCCCCCCCACATCTACCAACAGTTTGTGGATGAAAATATTCTCTTTGGACATCCCTCTGTCCAGGAATCTCGATGCATTTCAAAATTCCTTCATAGCTTATCGGATGCCTACAGAACCACAACAAACTATTAAAAATATTAGCTCTTCTTCTTTAACACCGACCTAATAACTCAACGCAACGTTGCACTCATACTTGGCTTCTCCATATCTTCTCTTCCCTCCAAATATCTTGGTGGCCCCCTTTTGACTTTGCCATTAAACATTCTTCCTGGAAAGATATCTTAGCTAAATTGGAACTTAAAATATCTTCCTAGACCTTCAGGACCCTAAACCTTGCCAACAGACTTACCCTCAAATCAATTATACAATATATGCCCCTCTACCTTTTTTCTGTTTTGGCTTCCCCTAGACGGGTTCTCAAAGTCATATGCAATCTACAACGCAACTTCCTATGGGGAGGGGAAGGTAATCAATACAAATGGGATTTGGTCAAGTGGAAAATAGTAACCCTACGCAAGCAGGAAGGGGGCCTGGGTATTTAGGATCCTGAAATAAATAATTAGATCCTCTTTGCCAAAATTTGGTGGAATTGGATTGCAAAAAACACCACCCCTTGGGAGCTATTTTGGAATACAAATATGCATAGGATTGGACCATTCCAAAACTGATTCGCTATGACCTGGACTCGCCAGGTTTGCTGATATGGAGAGAATCTAATTGTCAACATATTTTAATTCAGAAGCACAGCTTCTGGAAAATTAGAAATGGACCCCATGCCAATTTCTGGCATGACCCTTAGCAACAATTACCTAAATTAGCAGACCTCTTCAATTTGCAGGACCTGCAGAACATCATGCAGAGGATTGATAGAACAACAGTGAAATACTTTTGGAAGGACACTACTTGAAACCATTTTCATCTCTAGAAAGAACCCATTGAGTGGGGGCTAATGGAAGATGATGTAACTGTGGACACTATCTGGTAGGAACTCCAGAAGATACAAATTAAAGTTCGGGAAGAAGAAGACATCATCAGATGGGGACACAACACAAAAGGAAACTTCACGACCAAAGAAGCCTACTTACTTCAAACTCAATGGAAAATGGAACCTCCTAATACCCTCTGGAGGAGAATATGGGATTCCAGTTTTTGGCCCAAAATATCCACTTTCCTTTGGACGTTGCTGACTCATCGCAAGATCCTAACCTCGGATAAATTGATAAAGAAAGGTTTTCATGGACCATCCTTTTGTGTTGCGTGCGGTGAAAATTCTGAAACAATAGAGAACCTATTGGATTCTTGTGTGCTAGCTGACACTATATGGAATCTTGTGGAGGAAAAATGCAAACTATCTAAGAGAGTTAAAGGTGATGTGATCAAAACTCTCCAATTGTGGGGGGAGCATCCCTATCAAAGCAAGCTCCTCAATAGACTATGGGAACTCATCCCAAGATTTGTTTTCTGGAATATCTATAAAGAAAGAAACAAGCACATCTTCAATGGGAAATACCACAATGCTAAAGAGGTTTGGATAGGGATCCAGAAAAGTAATCAAGAAACTCTTCTAATTGGTGACTGGATACCAATGCTCTTCCTAGTCTTCAATTTGAATGGGATATGCTTCTCGGATAGGGGATGGATCCAAAATCCTTTACTGACGACGCCTTCCCCCCCAATATGCACATTTCTATCCCAGAAAACTAGGAGACACCACCGTTAGGATTCTACAAACTTAATTTTGATGGTGTGTCTAAGGGAAACCCAGGAGAAGCGAGCTTTGGGGGAACGATTCAGGATTGCAGACAGACTATCCAACATGTTTACTGGGGATACATGGGACATGAAAACAACTATATAACATAACTATGCAGGATAATAGAAGGAATTCGACTGACCGTGAATCTAAATCTCCTCCCCCTAATTGAAGAAGGAGATTCACAAATAACCCTATCGCTAGCCACATGCATGCAGAATGGAAAAAACATGGAGAAGATCTCACCCAGTTGGATAATGGAGTATGGAATTATAAGCCAACCAGATGAAATTATTAAAATCTGAAAAGCTATCACCTTCCACCACGTTAGAAGAAAATCCAATTCATTTGCTGATCGACTTGCTAATGAGGGGGTTTGTTGTAATTCATCTCTGATGCATAACAATTTTTTACTTTTGTCAATTCAGAGGCTCTACTCAAGGACTGTAAAAAGATTTCCAACCAAGTTATGACAATGTCGTATGAGGGTGACACTCGAGACCTCCACATTGGCTATCTAGCACCCACACCACGTGGTGACAACGCGAGAAGCATGGCAGATGGCGGCGTGGGTGAATTAAATGTTAAGGGTGGTGAAATGCTTGCCAACCTTAGAAGCAGCTGGAGTGTCACATCTAGTCTAGGCCGTAACATAGGAGAATTAAGTCTTGAGAGTGTTAACGCAGAGCTCTATGATGTCGGAACTTCAAACTATGAGGCCTTCTAACCTCCTTTCTATGGGTGTTTTTTTTTTCTGCTTCTACTTTGTGTTCACTCCTTTGTGAGCCTACTTGCAAGACCAAAGAAGAAGATTCCCAAACAATGAGGCACTTCGCGTAGAGGCAACACAGATCGAGACGATGGTCGTCGCAAGGCAAACCTTGGGGATACTGATGGTTTTGTAGCGTAGGTATCCTTACTAGTTAGATGTATGATCGATGAGTGGGAATACAAGGTGGGCTCTGATCATCTTGCATCCAGACAAAGAGACAGTAGGATTAATCATTACTAGATGATTAAGAATATGCTGGGGTTTTTAATGGAGGACATGACTGTCAAATGGAATGGTGTCAGGGATTTGGCCCAATGCATGTGCACCTATATCAACTAGATTGATACAGAGCTCAAATCCCTTGAATCAAATTTTAACTTGAGGCACTATTCGATGTTTCCTAGTATAGGAAACACAGATGATGACCGAGAAAAGGAACATCGTGGGAAGGGTGAGACCTCAGCAGTGATGGGAAATTCTCCTAGTCTGTTGTAGAACATAGGGAAATGCGAGAATTGCTACGCCTATTAAGTGTGGCCATGAGGATCCTACCAAAGTCATCAATGCTCATTCGATATAGGAGATGCAACATAGGAATCCAATGGAATATTATGGACCCTACCCGATCCTGGAGGAGACACCTGATTTCTTTGCAGGAGATCCAACCCCCTATATGCTCCATTATAATCCCTGGTTCCCTCGGTGACTCACAATTTTTTTGGGTATCCTTTTTTTAAATATGTCAATTTCATGTCTGTTTACAGTCAGTTTTTAATTTCTAATATGTCAATCAAAGTTTATAGCTCTATAGAGAGAAGACTTTCCCATTTTTCTGAAAACCCCAACCCAAGTTTTTTTGATAGATTGGGTGGTTGGTTTGTTAGTTTAAAGCCCCCGTAGCAAGCTTTTAATGCTCTGTACACTTATTTTGTTATTATGAATATGAATCTCTACTGTTGCTTACAAAAAAAAAAAATTTGAATTGTCAAGACAGACTATCACCTACACGACCAAAAAGCCACACATTTATCCAAAATAAATAGGCCCTCCAAAAATTGAAAAATCTTCTAGTAAAAGTATACATAATTTTCTTTTAATATAATACTAATATTAATAAGTATCAACAATACTCAAGTTGTCAAGACAGACTATCACCTACACATCCAAAAAGCCACACATTTATCCAAAATAAATAGGCCCTCCGAAAATTGAAAAATCTTCTAGTAAAAGTATACATAATTTTCTTTTAATATAATACTAATATGACTATTTTTTACAAACTAGTCTATTTTATATCATATTAAAAAAGAGACAGTAGAGGTTGCATTAGATTAGCCCGCTACGTAGGAAACCATACTGGTGAAAGTGCATATTTGTCTTAGTTTTTGTCCCTATGTCTTTCTTTATACCAAAACAACTATTAAGAAGTTTGATTGCACAGTTATATTAAAAACATATATAACTTTATAATAATCCAAAAGCAATTAAGTAATCCAAGGATAACAATCTATCTTATTCATCATCTATATCAGAGATTATTGACACTTTGTTATTGGGAGCAAGGTCCTGCTTTTCCTATGGAACATGCCTCATCTTAAAGACCATGCTTGTTGTATGCTTGGCAAGGGTGTTCAACTTGTTATCAAGGCTTGCGAGGGCCTTAATTAAGAGATTGAACCTATTGTTGAGGGTATCAATAATGACATTGATTTTATGAAGATGCCTCTTAATTTCCTCCTTCCTTCTATCTTAATCAACTTGGTTGTCCATTAAAACCTTTCGCTATTTAATGTTTTGGCTTGCTAGTAGAGTAAAATAGTTTTAGCATGTTTGGTCCCCTTGTTCAGGAGGTACTTGCACCCTGAAACCACTGTTGCATATCTTGCTGCTATGTTTCAGTAGTTGGAGAATCCTTCACTTCATTAACCTATGAAGTTGATTTTGTATGTTTTAAGGGATGCAAAGGCTATATGTGCCCCTTGCCTCCTTAATTCCATTCTTAATCCTAGGCATGATCATACTGATTGTTTCTTTTGGTGGGGGTAACCCTTTGGCTTATGTTACTGGTCATTTTTACAAGAAGGAAAAAAATATTGAGACCCAAGAGAGTGAGGGAAATAGTTATCTCTATTCCTTAATGCTACATTAGTTATTGAAGCCACTCTTGTCTCGTTTCCCTTCTTCTATTTTGAATGCAAGTACCTCCTCTTAGAATTCCCATCCCTCCTCAAATACCCTACATTCCCCCTCAGGAACTCTATTTTCATCTACAATAAGTATTTTGTCATCCTTGTATATTCTGTCACTACCTACATGTGCTTTTCTATCGGTGACTAGAGCGCAACAGTCACCCACAAACACTCTATCGTCACACCCAGGAACCCTGTTAGCACCCACTGAGTTTCTACCACCTCCTGAAGTTCTTCCACCCATCGTAATTCTATCACTAATAGGAGCAATACAACCACTCACCTAAGCTCTGAGGCCACTTACAGGCTCTATGTTTTCTATTGTGAAGAGGGAAGTCGAAGTTGGCAACTTTTTTGCTTTATGTTCAAAGTTTCTCTCTCTGAATTCATGGATTGTTAACCTCTTAGTCACTATCTAGTCTCCCTGTTGGCCATTCCTTATCGCAAGAGTGTTCTCTAAGCTTAATATGGTGAGGATTCTTGGTTCTGAAGACTTGAGTTTGCAGAGAGTTGATGAGAGAGTTCTTCCTCAATCAAATGCATAAACATTCATACTCAGAGCAGTGTTCCAAGTCTCATTTCCTTCATTATTTCTCTTGACATCACAATGACTGCCTGATTTAGGTCTGATGAAACCCAAATCCATTTCACCTTCTGCAAGCTCAACCTTCTTTGTTATAGTCGTCTTTGCCATCTTCATGTGCAAGTGATTAGGGGCGGTGGTCGTCCTCCTCCTACATTTGTGCTCATTGTGAATATGCATGGAGAGTACAGGTGGCAGCCCAAGCTATGACCACCTGCCTTGGCTTGTAGTTTCCCTTTAATGTTTTGTCTACCACTCGACTCAAGGAATATAATAATATTAATATTAATTTTTTTGTTAAATGGGTTTAATTGAGATGGCTTTGAAAAATAATGTTATCATTTCCACGCAAATTTAATTTCCACAAATAATGTTATTGACATGTATTTTGAATAAGGAGAAATATCTGAAACAATTCATAAAAACACACACACATATAAACATACCAAGCTCTTAACTTTAATGTCTACCACGAATTCATAAATCTTAGCGATTTCTTTGATAAAATAAATCTGGTTAAAAACAATTTCTTGACACTCACTGACTATGGAATTGGTATTCTATTGACATCGATGTATGAAGATGTCGATGCCATCTTATCATCATATGTTTTAATGATAAAGTATTTTTTTACATCAAACTCGATGAAAAACCATACATGATCAAATTTATGTGCCATAAATATTTAAACTCATTTAAAATCAAATTAATATTCCAACTTTATATGAGATTCAATAACTCAATTCACAAATAGATATCATAGGCTTTTTATGATTTCAATGGCTAGAAAGTTTTGGAATTTGTATGGGTCGAGATTAGTCATTAATCATCATTAATATAGCAAAATCATCATTAATATTTCAAATGACTTTATATATTCATAGACAAAGGGGATGGAAATGCGATAATGATTAAAGTTTATATATTCAGGGATAAAGGTAATGGATTGTGTTTGTGATTGGAGTTTTAATGGTGATTATTCTGTTCGAAAAAAACTTAATGTTGATTTAAAGCTCACTAAAATATACAAATGTGTTGATTTAATTAGACTAGATCAAGTATCTTATTTTCAAATATTGAGATTAATTGGTCTATCTCTTATTTAATGTTGGTTCTATCTAACATTGATGATTAAAGGTAATTTGGGTGAGTAAAACAAAAATTAGTGACATTATTTGTAATCCTCTTAGTGATACACTATGAGTGATTCTTATTTCCCCTAGACTCGTAGTGTTGACTAGTCTATTTGCCTTAGATTTGGAAGTGACATGGAGCGCTTCCATAAATCTAATAACTATTATGTTAGAACTTTATCGAATCAAAGGATTATGAAAGGGGATTTACTAGTGTGAAAAAGATGTTGCAGAGACTCAATGAAATGTAACCTATTCGATAATAGAATAGACAAGGTGGAAACATGAGTTTGACGCAAAGCATATGTGACCAACCAAGTTAGGGATTTTTTTGCACTAGAAACGTGGAATCATTTCCTCATTGTGGAATTGGGAGGAGGAATCTCATGCCTCCATGAATATCTCCAAAATAAATAATTGGAAATGAAATCTCTACAAGCTATGGTTGGGTAAATAACATCTCACTCAAATATCTCTCTACAAGCCATGTTGTTCCCTCCTCTCAACCATAATCATAAGTCATGTGACTCAACTCACATGCACCATATAGATTTCCATATATTCCACATGTCTCTCATCCTATCAATATGCCATTTATGATGGACATTGTTATTGTAGATTCTAGTGCAGCTATAAATAATGGTCTAACCCAATGACCATGGCTAATGAAGAGTAAGGACCTATATAGACTTGGTTACTAAAATATTAAATTGCCATTAATATTTTAATATCTTAATATATTTTATCAAATAACATATTTATTAATAAAACTACAAATTGTTTAATAAAATACGACGAGTCAACCTATATTAACAACTCTTATATATATGTATATGTATATATATACAATATATACATTTATGTACAATATACATATACACACACACACACACACACACACACACACACACACATATATGCATATATTGTATATATATAATATGTATATGTACATATACATATACATATACATATACATATAATCGTTATGTTATACATTTCGAGGCAATTTTTAAAAATATAATTTCTTAATATAAATTCTAATTATTACTTTTTTTTCTCAGAGGAAAAAAATATGCAACTTGTTATTCATAGTCGGAATAAAATTTACATAGATTCATACATCATAGGAGCTAAATCAGTCCCATACCAGACTTAATACATACACTAAAACGTATCTTTCCACTTCTCTGGTTCCAAAACAAACCAAGGATTCCAAAGCAAAAAACTGCCAGAGAACTCATAAGACGAGTCAACCAAAACCATACAACAATGCAACATAACTATTGTAAAGTAAAAAAACCAATTGTTCCCTTCAAATCCAACATAAGATAGAGACATAAAATCTACAGACTCCAGAAGGCTTTATATAAACCATAATTGATTTCAACTTCATCTAGGAATCCTAAGAAAGAAATAGACCCATTCATTTCTTCGATGAGCTTTTCTGACAAAAAAATATTCCTCCTCATTAAAAGAATGGTAGATATGCCTAAAAGAGACATGTTAAAAAATACGCTCTGCCCAAACTTGCTGCATCCAGTGCAAGAGAGGCACATATTACAAATCATTCTTACGATTTAACCAATGAATGATTACTTTCGAATCTCCTACCACCATTAAATCCAACAATCCTCTCCTCCTAGCAAACCAGATCATACCTTATATAGCCAATAATTAAGCAAAGGTGTTAGTTCCACTCGCAAAATCCATACATAACCTGATACAAGATTTCTTCTTACATACAAAACCATACTCGCACCACAACTTCCATTTTGTTGCACACCATAAAAAAACCAAGAGGAAAATCATCCAGAAAGGAAGGACTTCACATTTCTTTTGTCCTCTTGTCACCGTCAGCTTTTTTTCATTCCTTCACATCAACAAAAATTTTAATTATTACTTTCACTCTAACTCACAAATGCATCTCAATCACCATAACTTCGTATAACTTAATGGCACATCGAGCACAATAATGTCGATTTAGGTTGCACTCACTTAAGGAGACATAAATACGGTTGAGAATTCCATGAACTCTTAGTTTTGAAGCTCTGAGTCGAAAGAATTATTTCTAACTTTCTCCATGCATTTTTAAAAGGTGAAGACACTTGGAAATATATTTTTTTAAACAGAAAAAACCGTACTTTTGTTATTAATAAGGAATACAAAAGTACATAGAAAAATGCTTCAGCTGTTAACATCCCAAGAACCACTATCAAATCTCCAAAGTGATTCAAGTGTCCAAAACTATTAAATTAACATATCCAAGATAAAACCGAGAAAAGTATCTCTCCACAATCTTGCCATCAAAGTTACACAAATATTCACTTGTAAATCTTATAAAAACAATTATCAAACCTTTAACTATTAAATTTGCAATGAATCAAGTATATATATATATATATATTTCTAAAATTATAAATGAAGCAAAGGGAGGTAGGCATCCGGATTGTATTAAATCACATAGGAAAACAAGAACTAAACTTTGCTTGGGGGGTTAGTTTTACAACAAACAGTAAGGTAGAAGTTTTGGTTGTATATCAAGGATTGTGTTTGTTAAAGAAGATACTGATTTCACATGCTATTGTGGTGGGTGAGTCCTTAGTTATTATTAGAGATATGCATTATCACATGATTCAACAATCAAATTTCCTGGGCCAACTTATACTTAGAATTCAATCTTCGGTAGATAGTTTTGAGAATATTGGTTTCTTTCAAGTGTGAGGACTCATATACATTAGATAATGTAAAATGAAATGAATTCATTTCCCTATACCCTATAAGTATTAGGATAAAAACATTTTGGGGGGATTGAACTCGTCCACCCCTCCCTTTAGTAACCTCTTGCCAAAATATTCATGCATTCAAATAAGATTGACAAGTGGCACAACATAAGGACAAAAAGTGAAGGAATTTATGGATCCCATGAGCATTTTTGTGGTTTTAATATGCTCCTTTATTAGCTCTTATGCATAGTTCAAAGATTGAGGAATATATGTCGCAACAAGTTTCCTTTCCATTGAGGTGGTAATTTCAACTTGACCCTCTCCTCTAAATTTTTGGAAACTAGTGGAGTCCAGCTTAGGAGCACAAGGCATCTTGAATTAGGTTTGGAAGGATAGTGGTCATGGGGGATTTCTAGACAAGTGTTTGTTCATAAAAATCATAGCTAGTTTCCTTTTCCATAAGGATAGGCCTATTTTGTTTGAAATTATAGAACTTAAAAGGGGAATGAGTCCATGTGAGCATCATATACTTGAATTCCAAGATGCATTTGGTATTGATGACCAAACATTGGAAAGATGGAAGGAGGAAGTTGATGCAAAAGTTAAAGCATCATTTAAGGTTTGAAGTATGCTCAATGCATCCACTTAGTGGAAATAAAACAAACATAAGGAAAAATTAATTTACATAGATCACGATAAAATCCAATAGAATCCATGCGGTTTTGGAAGAAAAATACAATTCTTCAATGAAAATTGTGTGAAAATTATCTAGTGGATATTCCCCGCCTAAGGGGGCCTTCCAGTCCTTAGTCCCTCCTCCGAATCAATCCATTGGCTACTATCAATTCATAGTTTATAGGGAAAAAGAGGAACAAATTGTGCAGGAAGGAAAAAGGTTGATTAGCAGTAGGGAGATAGAGCCAACTAATAAAAAACCAACCTTCAAGATGGTGTAAAATATGAAGCCCTTATTGGTGTAAATCTTGGCTTTCGAAATGTTTTGCAAATTAGTTTTATTATTAGCTTAGTTTGTTGGGTTCCATACTAGCTATTCCTCTAGTACAATAGGTTTAGAAAAACTATTTGACAACAATTATGATTTTTTGGGAATTTTGAATTTCTAGTCAAAGACTAACATCCCCTGTATTATTGTTTTGTTTAATTCAACTGCAACCAGTTTTTAATACAAAGTTTAAGCATTTCTATTAAAACTAAATTTACAAACAAAATAAATTAGGGAAAATTACGGTGCATTACCTTAACCTTCCCTCTTTAAACAAATATTTTTGTGCGGTGCATTACCTTAACTTTTCCTCTTTAAACAAATATTTTTGTTTTATTGATTTTGTAAATAGGAAAATGGAAATGATTTTGATTCTATTTTCTTGATTTTGTAATTAGAAAAATGGAAGCTAAAAGATGAAAAAGAATCAACAGTTATTCACATCATTGTTTTTAATGAACTCTTTGTTCACGTTGAGAATTATGGTGATGCATGGTCAACATGGACAATTCTTAAGGATTTGTTTGATTCACAACCTAAGTTACAACGAGTTGATCTTCAATTAAAGTTGTTGCAACAAAAGTTAACCGAAGGGGGATATCATGGAATACATTTCCAAACTCAAAAGAATAAACAAGAAATTACTAAAGTAGGATTTTCTAAAATAGAATATAGTTTGATGTTTACGATATTGATATTACATATTTCCATAATCATAGAATTTGTTTTTGCAGAGATTGAAAATTACCGATAAATTGGAAAATATAACTTTTTACAAGCTCAGTGAATTGTTAGCAAATCATGATAAAATTTTTGGAAAGAAGAAATAGCCAGGGGAGGATATTTTGGTTTCTAATAGAAGCAAGGATGCTAGCACAACTAAGATCACAAATGATTCTTAACAAAATAATGTTTTTTTCTTACCAAGGGTAATGCAAATCAACAAAATCAGCAGTAGTATTATAACATAGGTTGAGGAAGAGGAAGAGGAAGAGGTAGAGAGAATATGACTCATATAGGTTCATCTGGAGCAAGAAGTGACTATGGAGCAACAAAGAATGAGACACATACATAAATTAGGTGATAATCATTGGTTTGAGATAGACTTGATAAAACAAATGGAAAGTGAAGAGTTCCAAAATATTCACAAGTTGACTTAGTATATACAACTGAAGATAAATTGGATCATACTCCTCTAGTTAGTACATCAACTTCAGCACGGGTTGCACACAAAGTTCCAAAGTGGGAAACTTAAGTTTTTAAGGAAGTCAAATATGATGAAAGACATAAAACATGTATTAGAAGTTCAATGTTGGGCTTAATGAATTTTTTTCTCACATATAATGTTTCTAAGAACCTTCCACTTTTACAAAGGCATATAAACATGAAGAATAGGGAAAATCATTGGAAAATGGATATGAGACAGTGATTAATAATCAAACTTGGAAAATAGTTGGTTGTTCTCCCAATGTAAAATCATTGGTTACAAATGGGTTTACATAATAACGTATAAGGTAGATGACAAAATTGATAACTTTCAGGCTCAACTAGTGGAAAAGGTCTTTGCTAAAAAATAAGGGATAGACTCTAAAGAAATCTTTGCTTAAACAACTAAGTGGGACATGATTATAATGGTACTTGCCTTGGAAACACAAAATGGATGGAAAGTGCACCAAATGAATGTAAAAAGTGTCTTTTTCAATGGTGATTTGCATGAGGGATACATGACTCAACCTCTAGTATTTGAAGTTATAGGATAGGAAAACAAAGTTTTCAAATTGGTTAAGGCATTATATGGACTGAAATAAGTTTTAGAAGCATGGTATGCCAAAAATGATGCATATCTTCAAGACATTGGTATTTTGGGGAGTGAAATGGATGTTACTTTGTGTGTCCAACTTCAAAGCAATCACTTATTCATTTTGGTGATGCATGGTTATGATTTTATTGTAACGTGGAATAATGATAGTCATATATTTCAAGCAAAGTAAACGAATAAAGCAAGTTTTGGGATGATCGATATAGGATTACTTCATTACTATCTTGGATTTGAAGTAGTACAAAAGGATCAAAGTATATTTATTTCTCCATATAAGTATGTCTTATAGTTATTGAAGAATTTTTGAATGGAGGAGTGTAAACCTACTCTTACTCCCATTGAACATAATTTGACACTCTCAAAGTTTGAAGGATGGGAACTTGTGAGTAGTACCAAGTATCGACAATTGATAAGAAGTTTATTATGCTTGAAAAACACTTGTCGAGACTTATAATTTTTTGTCAGCATTATTTCTAGGTATATGCAAGAACCTAGAGAAATTCATTGGAATGTAGCTAAAATGGTACTTTGATGTGTTCAAGGAACAACGGATTTTGGGATTAAGTACAAAATACATAAATATTTCAAACTTGTTGGGTACTCAGACACACATTTTGTTGGAGACAAATATTACAGGGATTCTACTTCATGGTATTTAATGAATATAGGAATCAACTGCTATATCTGCATGGAGTTGTAAGAAACAAGATACAACTGCAAATTCAATAGAAAAAGCAAAGTATATTTTGACGTTGGAAGCAATGTGTGAAATAGTGTGGTTGTGTTTAATTGTGTAGGATCTTGGTATTGTTAGAATGAAGCTACTTCATTATTGATAAGTAATCAATCAATTATCAAGCTAGAAAAAAATATGATAGTTCACTCGAAGAAAATCATGTCAATACAAAGTACCATTACATTAGAATGTTTTTCATTAAAGGAATAATCAAACCAAAACACTATCCAACAAAAGATCAAATTTTTGACATTTTCACCAAACCTATTGTAAGAATCAAATTCACTAAGTTTAGAACTGAACTTTGTGTTTACTCAACAGAACTTTTGGATCAAAGGGGGGATAGTTAGCAAATGTGATCCTAAATTTCAACTTAGGAATTTAGATTAGATAATAATTTATTTATGTAAATGGTCACTTATCACACTCACTTGATTATGTGATTACGTTTATGATGTTAGTTGTTAGAAATTATTTTTTACAGTTATAGAAGTTGGGTTATTTATACTGTCTTCGATTTGATGTGAGGTAGATTTTGGCCCTTAACCCTCACATATTATTTGATGTAATTTATTTTCTCATTAATAAAACTTGTGTATTTTAGGATACTGCATTATCATAGTTTAGGAAGAGAGCCATATGGCTAGTTATATCTCTTATTACAAATACTTGATATATTAATCAAGTATTTGGGATCCTTGATTCCTTATATTTGATCAAAATTATGTTGTTTAAGCCTAATATGATTAATTAAGCAAGTGTTAAAGCATAGTACCTCAAATGAGACAATTAGAAGTAGCAATGTGGCATAGACTAGCTACACACAAAACCACAAGAGAGTATAGAAAACAGAAAAAACAAGAAGAAGTCAAATGGGAAAAATATTGTGGTAATGACATTAGAGGAAACACCTTTCATCAAGAAATGAAAGGTTTTTGAAATAAAGGAACACACTGGGAGGACTATTGGAATTTTCTCCTTGAGAAGCATCTTAAGAATATATAGAAGATGAGTAAGAAGAAGGAATTCATAAAAATAAATGTTGAAGAAAGGGTGGAAAACACCTCAGACCTAAAAGGGAATATCATTTGCACTACCATTCAGAAGGAGGTAACACTTGTTGGTTATTGTCATAAGGAAGAGAAGGATATGATAGATTTGTTCTGCATCAAGATCCACATGAAACAAATAAATATAGACTATTTTTTTTTATCCTAGAGACTCATGACCATCCACACCCATATCCCCTCTGTTGGATAAGAGAAGATGCAGAACTGAAAATGAAAAAGCAATGCCAAATTTTTCCATCAACCAAAACATCATGGATGGAGTGGTAGTATATGTGGTTCCATTGGCTTCATGTGGAGTCATCTTGGTAAGTCCGTACTTGTACATGAAAAATTTAATCTTCAAGAGGAAATAAAACTAATATAGGCTTTCCAAATATGGGAAGGCACATGCCATAAGTGCATATAGGGACAAAGAAAAACTCTTTATAATTATTTTTCATTAGGCAAGTAGGATCATTGGTAGCGCAAAGAAGTTGTCATTTTGTTTTCAGAGAAGAAAATGAATTAGAGATAAAGCATCCTTGGTTCCAACAACTAATTAAATCCTACAAAGCCAAGGTGTTCCAAGAATATCAAGGGATGCCACCCAAATGGGAATCTTCAGAAATATATTAAGTTCTTTCCAAAATCACCATTGTCAAACATTGTGCTATATAGGTAGTCCATGACTGAAGTAGACAAAGTCAAGAAGCAATTTCAGGATTTGTTGGATCAATAATTTATTAGGCCTAGCATGTTACTATGTGGTTCACCCATCACCATGTCGCCAAAGAAGGATGTAATCTACAGAACGTGCATTGCCTTGAAAAAACATCACCATCAAGAATATATATACTCTACCAAGGATTGATGACTTGTTTATATGCAACAAGACAAAGTTATTCACCAAGTTAAACCTCAAATCAAGTTATGTTCGCGTGAGAATCAAAGCATAAGACATGTGGAAAATAATATGAGACAAGGTGTGTATGAGTAGTTAGATATGCCTTTTGCTATATGTGATGCTCTTTCGACTTTCATGAGAATGATGAATTATGTGATACATCATTTTATGACACATTTGTAACAGTGTACCTATATGAAATACCAATATTAAATAATACTTGTAAATGACACATCTCGCATGTGACAAAAGTATTGGAGACCTTAGAGAAGAATTAATTGATTCCAAATGTTAAGAAATACGAGTTTAGGAAGAAGTCCTTGATTTATATTGGACAAATGATTGGTGTAGGAGAGATGAGAGTGGATTTGGAAAATATTACATCACCATCCAATGGCCCATTCCCACCATCTTGACATACATGGGAGAAACTCAATATTTGAGGAAGTTCATGCAAAAGTTTTAGCAGTAACAACATCATTGCATGCCATGATCGCCAAAATAAATATATGTATTTGGTCTAATCCATAACAACGATTATTTGAAGATCCGAAGAAAAAAGATAAAAAATTCTCTAGTCATATCCATGCCCAATTTATAGCATCCATTTAAATTGGAGATAGATGTTGGTAAATCTGAATTAGGGGCAATGCTTATGCAAGGCAGGTGAGTGGTGTGTTACCATTTAGAGTTGTTTTGTGGAGAAATGGTAGAATATTCCACGTATGATAAATATATCTATGTGGTTGTGTAAGTGGTGAAGAAGTGAAAGCACCACCTCCTAAAAAAGGACCATCATATAAATCCATCACCAACCCATTCAATACTTGTAAAGTCAAAGAAAGATGTAGAAAGTGAGCCATTGCGAGTGGTTGGTATTATTGCAACAATTCCACCTATTGATCAAGTACAAGAAAGGAGCTAAAAACAAGTTAGCAAGCATCACTAGTACACAATGAGAGATAAGCGGCAAAAAAATGACCAAAATCCACCTATAAATGACCATTTTAATTTGGCGATCGCTGGTGGCTAATTTTCAGTCTCTTATCATGCGACCAAAAAAGTGGTCATTTATAGTGTCACATGCCCCAATTTTGCAAAAACAATGTTATATTATTTGATTTTATTTGAGGACAATATGTTAAATTTTATGCTAAGTTGTAATTGATGACTCAACAGAGTCAAGGATATTTAATGTAATTTTGAATATTTTAATAAATAAAGGAAGAGACAACAGCTTAGGAGAGCTGTTAAAAGAGTGTTTACTGGTCAAATTGGTGGAGGAGACTGGATGGAGAGAAAACAGACATGTGGCAGCATCCTCAAACCACTTCCAACTGTTGCAGGTGGAAACCTCCTTACATTTGGGGTCATGATTCCCAAAGAATGTGGAATTAGAGCAGGTGGCTCAATTAATGAAAACTGACCCAAAAGACCTAGGCAATCTTTATAAAAATGCCCATTGAAGAGAACTGAGGCTGCTCATTCTAGATAAGTGATCATTCAGGTGAATGTACTTCAGAGAAATTCAATGAAGGGAATTGTGGAAAGAGTTTGAGGGGATAACTGCTGAGTGATCTAGTGCAGCTTTTAATCTAAAAGATCTTACTACTGAGTGCAGGGTGTTTTACTGAGTCATTGGACTAGTCTAATGTTTGCATGCTCCACCAGTTCTCAGCCAAGAAGACCAGGAACAGGTTCGGGGGTCCTGAGGAAGCATTGTTTGAGCGCTCTCCAGGAGTTTGGTAGGGAAGAACGGCCTCCTAACACTATTGTCATCTATCCTAATTAGGTTCTACATTATTTTGTTTTACTGTGTCAGATAGATAAATCTGAATCTGGCTGTTAAAGGAATGTTAAATATTCAGTTTGTAAAATGTTAGAAGTTTGTAATCTTTTTTATATTATTGAAGGAATGAATTTGAAAAGTAATTTGTTAGAATGGAAAATAATTCTAGCCTGTGTTTTTCCACACCTGGAAGGACTAGGCCGTACTCCAGCACAGATAGAGTATTTACAGTAGATGAAAGAAAATGTTAAGAGACTGAATAGAACAGACATGGTTCTGCATTTCGTAGTTAGCAGAGTAACATATTTCAGTATGTAGGTTATTATTAAAAGAATAGTGATCTGGATATCTATGTTTATTGTTTTAACAAGCTTATTTATGTAAATATATTGGAAAAGAAATAGCAGTAATCTGGTATAGGTAGAAGGATTAAGATGATAAGAAAATATCTTAGTAGATAAGATTGTGTATTTATAGACAGTAGATTAATTTTTATTCAAGTTACAGTACTATGGAGGTTAAACTGTGTAATGATAGGTTATATTTCTCTGTGTTCATTTAGTAACTAATTGAAATACAGTAGAAAAATCACAGTTGAGTTACAATGTTTATATTCAGATCAGTAAAGAAATAAACTACTAATCATATAGTCTATTTTCTAATAATATCAACTAATATAAGACTAGTAATTACTATAAACTAAATAGGGTTATATTAAAAGTACTTAAATTATAAAGAGCAAACTAAGGTACAGAGTCTATGCTTATCTTTTCAAAGAACTCTGAGTAAATTCTACCTATCAGTTTAAGTAAATAAAAACAATGAGAATATGATTAATAACTAATATAAAAATAAATATCTATCTATGTAAAGAACTGATTTATAATTATCAAATAGGTTTATACCTGTAAAGGTAAACTACAAGGTCGAAACCCTAAACAAAATTTATTTTTACAAATAAAAACATTTAAGCTACAATCCATTTATTTGGATTATTTTATCAATAAACAATTAAACTACTACAGACTGGTTACAGTCCTTTCCGAAAATATATGTACAGATACAACTTAAAAATATCCTATCAAAACACACCTATAATAATATTAATTTATCAGAATTAACAAATAGCAGAATCATATCATTATTGAATTGAAGAATTCATTTAGACAAGGGTTTCATTCAGGAAAACCCTAGTTTGTTCATTCCGAATAGGTAGGTTAACTTTATAAATTATACACTATGATTGAGTTACAGTCTTGAATAATAACAATGATCTATACACAAAATATAATAGACAGTAATATTCTTTATTAACATTCGGTTAGGGAAAACCCTAACATACACAGAGTCACAATATAGTATCACTGCAAAACGAGTCGAAACTCGAAGACAAACTTTCTTATAAACCAATGTATTACATTGACATGCCGTAAGGCTGAAAATTTAACTAGTTACAACACCCAGCTCAAGGCCGGGACTACCCAACGACATAGTGAGGGTTTGTAAACAGAATAGAACCAACAGTTTTTAAAAACAAGAAAACCATTTATCTAATGGCGAAAATGGACAAGCTTCCAAGCTCGGGGTTTCACCATCGACAACCCTATTACAAGCAGGGTAAGAACTTATTCGTTGAACCCAGGGGTTACCGGATTGGAGCCACAAGCCCTCGAAGACAGCCAGCATTATCGTCGTCATGGGTTGCAAGAAGTAGTCACAAGTTCCTGCATGGATAGCACAATATTGAGTGTTAATTACAAAACTCTTTTTCTATTGTAAACCCTACTGTAAACATAACTTTACTGTGAGTCTTCTATTCTGAAAATAAAACTAAATATTTACCTTTAATAAAGAGTAATGAACAGTCTAGCGAAGATTCTGTCACCAACTACAAATAGCACATACAAAATCCCAAACCCTACGACGTCGATGGAGCACAACCAACAACACTTAAGCTTAGCCTCTCACCACAATGATAGACCACGAGGAAGACAAGACAAAGCTAAGGACAGGCTGTGAGCCAAGTGCAAACAAACCAGTAAACTCTCGCATAGTAAAAAACACAGCTATGAAGGTTGGCAATAAGACTGAACTCAGGAGACTACAACAATGTTAACCCAAGTTTTGGAGCAAGCTAGAACAGGAAGAACACTCACACCCGCCATGAAACCTTGCAGAGCATCCCAAAGGCTAGCGTGAACTTTGGAGGAAGAATGACAAGGTGATTAGGGTTGCAAGAGTTTTATATCTCCAATACATGGATAAGAGGTGACCACGTGCCCTCAAATAATTCAAACCATGCGTGAGTCGATTCCAAATTCCACCCGCGGTTCATTCATCCGATTATAAAAACAATGATTTTTTATCAAACATTGCATGAACTATGATGTATGCATATACATATCACTTTGTTAATCATATATAATTTTTATCATAATGTTTGATAGCTCGATTTTGGGCGTTTGGGTAAAACAATAATATGTTCACGTTGACCTAGTGAAAGGTGGCAACCACTTAATCTTATGGAAAAGTCCAAAGTCGATTTGCTTAGAACCTTTCTAACTACTATAGATTTATATACTTGCAATACATTGTTAAATATGCATGTATTTTAATCTAAACTTATCAGTTTTAAACCAACAGCTTGGGTGGTTATAATGTATGGAGTTGGATAGCATAGTAAAAGAGTATACTATCATGACTTTTACCAAGTTCGATGTTGGTTCAAACTTTCATAGACACTAGTTGCTTCTCGACCTGTCAATACTAGAAATTTACTATAATTTTTTATATTGGACAAGATAGTTTGTGATTGATCAAGATAACCTGTACTTAACATAGGGTAGAATTTTGATCATAGTAGAAAGATCTACCAAAATAGTTACTATAAACATAAACTTAATGTAAGAGAAGCATTATGGTAATAATAAAATTACAATGGAATAACCATGCTCAAGTATTTAATCATTGGAACGACACTGATTGACTTAGATTTAGGAAGCAAGGGAAAACAGTATTCCATCTGAAACAATGCAGTTATTTCTTTTACAATAATCAAGCTTATAATATCAAGGAGCTTTACAGGCAGTAAGTTTCCCTACAGAATGTAAATAATGAATAGTTTAGTACTTTAGTTAAGACTACGATATTGTATGTAATTACAATGGTACATGCAGTACGGCGTTGATGAGGAAGCTGATAACCTGTTGGTGAGCAACTGGTTTGTACATATAAGTAACAGGTTGATACTTACCATAACTAGTAAGTTAAAATAAAATCAAATCGTATATTCTAATGAGAATATTTACTATCAGTATTGATAAAAGATTTTCCATGAATAAAAACAAATGGTACGAATAAGTATAACATTTGCAACTTAAGCATGTTAAAATAGAAATGAATATGCGACAAAGATTACGAGCTTAGAGTTCACAATAAGTATCTTTGGTGTCGCTAAGCTTGATAAAGAAAGAAACTTGTTTATCTGAACTCTGCTTACAAGAAAAACTAGAAAAGATAAACTACTTTACCTCATTGAATTTTCTTGAAAATATCAGCTTATTTACTAGCATATTATTTTGCAAACAGAAACACTTCTTGATACTTTATGAATTTAAAACGTCTACTTGATCGATTGTACCTGTGAACCTGTAAGAACCAACAATTTGTCTGCATTAGCATAAATGCTAAGTAAGCCCAGGATTCAAAGTTAGATTCCACCTACTTTCCATAAAGTAGACTCATTTGTAAACTAAAATAAAACAGTATGCAAGTAAATCTTATTTTATGTTACGAAAAAGAAGCTGCTTTAGTTAATGTAATTTGAAAATGTGTAATACTAATCGTTGGACTGTTTCAATTTCCGCTAACCGTTAACTGTTAGTAAACCGCATATTCAACATCTTATGTTATCTCAAAATTTTAAATTTTTGTGAAAATTTGGGGTTTTGACATATAGTTTGTCAGCTGGTCATTAATTTGGTTGCATATTTTGTCAATAATCTAGTCATGTTTTTTGTCATTAATCTGGTCATATGTTTGGTGAGAAGCGACACAAAATTATCCGCCAAAATTGTCATTTTGTAATGTCTGTTCTTGGAAATTTTGGAGAAATGCACAAATTGGGCAAATTTGGGATTAACTAGTCTTGACTCTAGGGGTTCCAACCAACACCAAATGTTGCATTTGGAAATCTCACATTGCTTAGCAGCCTTCATGAGAATTTCACTTTGCCATCCAACCTCTCAGAAATCCCGAATTGAGTCACCTTGGACACTTTTTTCTTGACCTAGAAGGGACGACGCCTTGTGTTTTGCACAGAGCATCGGCGAAGCTTGTCCCAGTTGAGCAAAAAGCATCGTTTTCCCTCTTCTTTGGTGAAAACCCTAGATCGATGCTCCTGACAGTTTTGTTAAAAGCACCAATGGTTAGTAAAAAGAAAAAAAAAGATGGTTCTGGAAGCTTTTGTATAGAAGCCTTCATGGAATTAGTTCCTAGATTTTCCTCCCTCACCTATAGGGATCTCATTCTATCCTTTCTCCAAGTCATCTCATGGGTTCTAGACCTATAAATGGAGCCTTCATGAGGAGAGTGAGGGAGGCTAGAAAAGGAATCCTTATGCTGCTAGTTTGAAGTCTGAATCAGAGGCAAAGTAGAGGTAGCTTGTGTTTGGAGAGGTCTTCATAGTCATAGAAGATTATAGACATTGTTGTTGAGACAGAAGCCATTGACATCAAAAATTTTTGGTTGTACTTCTTTCTCATCCATAAATTAATACAAAGACATTTCCCTTTCCTATATTTGATTGTAGTGTTTGTAATTAATTATTATTAGATTCCTTGATCACCAATATGGATACTCAATTATCATGATGCTCTCATCCCTTTTGTCTGTCTTGTGATCTATTTTGCAGATAACGAACCATTGTAAGGACTTTCTGGAGAGAAGACAAGTAGATCCAAGGTTGAGGTATATTGTGCTTTATGTTAATTGATTTGATTATTCAAGGAAAGGATATGTTGTTGTGCCTTTTTGTTCTGTAGTTGTGTTTTATATTGCAAAGGAACAAGCAGTGTCCATACTGGTTGAGAATTCTTGATAACAAAATTGGTGACCATACTGGGGATAGTCTAATCCAATCAGATCTGGGGAAGATCTAGTCAGATCTAGTGCAGATCCAGTCAGATCTACAAACTTTGGTAACCATTCCATCTATGAAGGTTATTCTCTCTCCTTTTAGTTGTTTTAGTTAATAAGGTAAGTTATCTATCTTATGTTTTTGATCTTTTTCTTCTATTATGAGTAGTTTTTACCCTTTTTTCCTCTTATGTTTCTGATCTTTTTTCTCTGTTATGAGTAGTTTTTACCCTTTTTTTAGTTCGAATCAGTCTTTTTGGCTTCTCTTGCAGGTTTTTAGCTTTTTTCAGTTCACTGTTCAGCGGCGCCTTTTCGTATGGTTGACAGAGCGCCGATCTATCCTAGGGCACATTTTTCTTCTTTGGCAGGAGCCCCGACACCACCTTCTCCTTTGATTGATAGAGCATTGACGATGCCTTTGTGCAGAAGGATAGGAGTACCGTAGCATCTCGGAACGCCCTGGTGCAGTGACTTTCAGCGTGCCGAGGTAGGTCTTCTAAAATTGTCTGTCTGAAAATTTTTTGTTCAAAATTTTAAATTGTCCAGTTCTCTGAAATTTTTTAGTGTGGTTTTCTTGCTTGCTGTCTGATTTACTGGTTTTTGTGAGTCTGATTCTCTTTTTGAGCTCAGATCCAAAATTTTTATCTTTTGCACTGTCATAAACGAAAGAGAAAACATATTTCATCTTTGGTTTTTTAGTGAAGTCTCTGAAAATTTTCTTTTGAAAAGAAAGCCCATAGCCTCTTCCTAGAAGATTAGTTTCTTTTTAGAAAAGACTGCTTTGTGTGCCTCATATTTTCTAGAAAAATACAAAAAGAATCATTTTATTTTTCTCTTGTTTATGATTGCGAAAATTATCCATTTCCATTTTGCATGTGTGATTCAGAAAAATAGGTATTTTTGACATTGTAGCAGAAGTTAGTTTTGCATGCACTTTAGAGGCTTCTTTCTTACATTTTCAGAAACTTTAGAGTGCTTGTTTGAAAGGAATTCCTTTGCATTTCTTTATTGGATCTTGTTTTGTTGTTGAAAACAACTTTCTTTTGGTATATTGTTGAAAAGAAAAGAAAAAGGTTTCTTCCTTACCCTAGTTAGTTCTCATTGAAGTCAAAAAGTGCATCTACATTTAGATTAATTTGCATCATTGGAGATAAAATTCCACAGACATTCACCTAATAGTCAAGAAAAAAGTAACGGTAACTTTAGGTCTAAAAATTGTATAGAAACTCTTTGATAGGTTAGTGACCTGTTCGGGCGTCGCTAAGCTTAGGAGCTGTTGTTACTTGTCCGCACTACAACCCAGGACTCACGCGATTCTTCCACATACCGTCAATATATTGAACGGCCTTTCACGTAACCTTGAGGTATATAGAAAGGTACTTCACGTACTCGATTGTATATCGGAAGGCCCCTTGTAAACGGTTGTGCAGTAGACAACACTAATACCGATTTGAGCTCCCACATACCTTGCGTATATTGGGAGACCCCACTAGGATACCCTAGCCATCTGAGAAAATCCCTTTGGCCATCTTGTGTGGAGCAATACACTGAAAAAAAATTTGGGGAGACTACTACGCACGTACCCCTAAGGTATATCGCGAGTTGCACCTACTTGAAAATCCTGGTGAGAGACCGGCTATTCTGAACCCATCCTATCACTTATGTCTGCTTGTGACCTTTAGTTCTACGTAGGTTTTGTTTATGTGTTTTTCTCCTTTTTGACCTAGATTAGGTAACTTCGGCCACCACCATGGCTGAGCAACTTGTGAGACGTCAATCTCGTAGATTGCAGGCTTTATCTCCTAACTCTCCTCCTACCGTGGAAGGACAATAAGGGGTAACCATGGAACAACCAACTTCTACTAATGTTCCTATAGGAACTGCCCTAGCTAGTGAAACTAGAGAATATTTTTCTGTTCATACAAATCCATTGGTTCAACTACCTCCTGCAGTCGATGCTTCTGTGCATCCGCCATTGGAAGGCCATGTCGATACTCCTGCCCCACTAGATTATGGTTCGGATGCTCCTTTTTGGAGGACTTCTATGGGTTAAGCTATTTCTGAATTCGGGGTTATTAGACCTTCACCAGGGAACCCTCCTTTAGGAGAGGAGGAACAGAGAAGAATTAATGCATCTCTCGATCGAGCTCGTAACTTTTCAGAGAGAGTAGAAAGAATCATTCCTCCATCTGTGTCTCGTTATGAAACTATGCCGGCTCGTTTAACCCGTAATACAGATCCTTGGCCTTTATCTAAAATTAAACCTTCTCCTGAAGGTCATCCAACCTATGGTGAGACTTCCCGCAACCCATGGCCTGAGGGATATCATTCACTAGATCAAGTGTTAGGTCCTATTGAAGAAGTTCCATTTCAAGGTAATCCAGGTCCAAATGACAATCCTACAGTCTCACATCCTGGCCCCGTTACTAGGCCTTCCATACTAGTCATTGTTGGGGGGAAATCCACAAATCAAGTTATGTCATCACACTCTAACGCCGGGGGGAAACTCCCGGCGTGAGTTACGTCATATGTTAGTGGAATTATTGCTAGTTCAGGACAAGTTGTAGCTGTAGCACAACATGTAGTAGACATCCCTCCTACTAATACCAATGTTGTTCCCCCTCCATCTAGTTCATGCCAACCCTTAGGGGCACAACCTGTCACTAATCCAACTTCTTGGGGATATACTTATCTAGGAACTCAGCCACCTACGGTAAATAAAGTGTATCAACAACCACCGTCAGTGGCTATTTATCCTGGAAAGCCATGCCCTGGGAATGCTTTTGTACCTTGTGGACAACCCAATTGGTCCAATATTCCGTCATATGGAGGAGATTTTGTGGATACTGAGGGAGTATATGGTGGACCCCCCTGGAGGACTACTGCGTGGACTTGGAGGACCTGGAGATCCTGGAGGACTTGGTGGACCATTTGGAGGACCACCACCTAGAGTCCCACCAACACCACCCAAAGGACCACCACCACTGCCCCTTGGAGGACCACCACTACCACCACCTAGAGGATCACCACCACCACCACCGCCTTCCGGAGGACCCCCTCCCTTGGGTGGCCCACCTCCCCATGTAAATTCTAGAAATCAACAAGCTTCAGGGGCATCATCCATACCCATCTATCAATATGCATACGGTCCTACTGGTCAGCAAATGCCATACCAGTACTACTAGTATCTGCAACCAAATCAACAACTTCCATTTCTAGCCACTTTAGATCTTCCAGGCTTGTCAAGATTGATAAATGACCCAATCCATCATGACCTCTCTTGGCCTGCCATTCCTGTAAAGATGCCTTCCGATATACCCAAGTTTGATGGTAAAATAGGTGAAGATCCAAAAAACCATGTGATGACATTTCACTTATGGTGTTCATCCAATTATTTAACCTGTCTATGCCTTTTTCAAAGAACCCTCACTGGTATTGCCGCAAAATGGTACATCGAGTTACCACAACACTCTTTTTGGGACTTCAACGCCTTAGCAATGACGTTTTTAACACACTTTAAATTAATAATCTGATATGAAACAGGTACAGACCTTTTGAGTTCACTTTGAAAAACCAAATCCACTCACATCTTCGATCATATCCATGAATGGAGAAGAAGACGAAGGTTTATTAAGGCCCCTATTCCTGAGCAGTTGCTCGCTGATTGGTTTACAAAGTCTTTACTCCCACCTATTGCTAGAGATGTTGCCATGGGAGGCACTATGACTAAGGAGAAAGCTATTAACCATGCTTAGTACTTAGACTTGGTCTATTCCCAGTCAGGTACTTTGTATGATCTGATTCCCCATGCTCCTCAACCTACAATAGATCCATCACGACCCGCAACTGAACCACCTGCTGATGGTATACTTGGTTCAGTTCAAACACAAACGGCGACAAAATCATCTAAAAAAAAATCAAATCGCCACTCTATCCAATCAACATGCACCACCTGCCAAAACTGTACCCTCTCCTATTGCTCCCATTGAAGTAAATGCAATCCAATCAACTAAATCTTCAGGCAGAAAGAAGAAAGGAAAAAATAAATCTAAAAAACCCGATAATCAACATGAAGGAAAAAAAACACAGAACTCAGATAGTGATTCAAAAGGTAAGCGAAAGGTAAAATATCCTTGTTTAATCTACGGAGGTGACCATTTTACAAAATAATGTCCTCGTCATGAGGAAGTTAGTAATTTTTTGAAAACTTTACCCACCCCTGTAGTTCTAAAAGATCCTTTACCTTCCCAATAGCAGTTAATTGATCATAAGTCCTTGAACGAAACTTCTTCCTCCACTGATGAAGTTCAATGATGTCTAGTGAAATGGTTAATTTAAATACAAGATCACACAGTTATGACCCTCATTCGAAAAATAAACCTGATGATGTTCCACCTGAAAAACCCTCAACTTCCACACCTCCTCCTAATAATGGTCTTCATATTGAAAAACCTATTCCAGAAGCTATCTGGAAAGCTATCAAGATAACCAACAAGATAAAGACATGACGGATGTAGAGGAACCCTCCTCCATTAACTAAATGGGTGTCCAACATAGTCCCCGTGAACAAAAAAAAGGGCACTATTAGGGTTTGTATCAATTTTAGGGATTTGAATCGAGATTTTCCAAAATACAACTTTCCCACTCCCTACATCGATCAAATAATTGATAATTGTGCCGAAAGTGTTATTTTTTCCTTTATGGATGGCTTTTCCGTCTATAATCAGATTAAGATCCCCCCGTGAGACCAACACAAGATGACAATCATTTTCCCTTGGGGAACTTTTGCTTATCGTAAACTACCTTTCAGTTTAAAGAACGCTGGCGCAACATTCCAACGTGCCATGTCATATGCTTTTCATGACATAAACATGTTGTGGAACCCTATATTAACGACCTACCTACTCATTCCAAGCAGCGGGATATTCATGTCGATCATCTGAGAGCTGTGTTTCTTCAATGTCGTCATTTTAATATTCGTCTAAATCCCCATAAATGTGTTTTTTGTGTAGAAGTTGGTTGACTCCTTGGTTTTATTGTTTCAAAAGATGGCATCCAAATAGATCTGTTGAAAATTGAAGCTATCTTGGGCCTCCCTGTTCCCACAAATATTACCAAACTCCAAATTTTGCAAGGGAAAGCAAACTTTCTATGTCGTTTCGTCTGCAATTGTGCAGAAAGGACACATGGTTTCATGCGGTTGCTTAAGAAAGATACCCCTTTTTTCTGAGATGATTTCGCGCAACGCGCATTTGATAATCTCAAACATGCATGTACCCATGCACCAGTGTTGCAACCACCTAAATGCTAAGGATTATTCCTTGTATGTGGCTGCATCCTTGTCTACTATAGGCATGGTCCTTGTTCAAATAGATGAACACGACCAAGAACATGTGATTTATTACACTAGTAAGAGTCTTCTAGACTCCGAAACTCGATACTCACATGTGGAGAAGCTTGCTCTGGCCACAGTCACCACGGTCCAGAATTTTTGTCATTATATTTTGCTCCGCACCACTACTATTTACTCGGATTCTAACCCCATGTACTACGTTCTTACACGTTAAGTGCTTGGGTGCAAATACTCACGTTGGATCGTGATTCTCCAAGAGTTTGAGTTAGAATTCACCAAAAGTACTTCCAAGAAGTCCCTCATTTTTGCAGAGCTTATATGTGACCTTCCCCGTACTACTGAGACTACAAAGCCTTTTGATTAATTTCTCGATGAGTCATTGTTTCTCATTAGTATGACTGATCCATGGTATGGATATATCATTTTGTATCTCTAGACCTTACGATACCATCCCATTGCTTCTCGAGTTGAACGTCGTCATGTTCGCCACCAGGGTAAAAGTTATCTTATCTTGAATGATATCCTACACCGCCGTGGTGTTGACTCCATTTTACAACATTGCCTTACACATGAGGAGGCCGAGATCATTTTAAATGATTGCCATGCTGGAGCTTGTGGAGGTCATCTCTTTGGGTTGGCTATTGCCTAGAAAATATTGCATGTCGGGTGCTTTTGGCCTTCTATTTTCAAAGATTGTATTGAAACAGTCAAGAAATTCCCACCATGCCAAATGTTCACTTCCAAGAAACACACACATCCAGCTCCGCTCCATCCCGTTGTAGCAATTGGCCCCTTTGCAAAACGGGGCATAGAATTTGTGCACTGTAGACCTACCTCAGCCGGGGGCCATGGATACATTATTATGGCTGTAGACTATTTTACGAAATGGGCTGAGGAAATGCCCACATATGCTGAAGATGGTAAGATTGCTGCACTATTCTTATTCAATCATATCATTGCTAGATTCAGGATTCCTAGGGCCATTGTGACTGACCATGGGTCACATTTTCAAAACAATATGATGGCAAAGCTTAGTGTAAAATTAGTGTTTCATCACGATAACTCTACACTGTGCTATCCCCAGGCCAATGGCCAAGTTGAGGCTATAAACAAAATATTAAAAACAATGCTTCAATGGATGGTAGGGCAAGCCAAGTCAAACTGGCACTTACAACTTTTCTCTGCACTCTGGGCCTATAGGACTAATATAAAAACTTCCACTAGTTTTACACCTTTCCAACTAGTATACAGACTGGAAGCTACTCTCCTGATAGAGTGTGAAATCCCTTCTTTAAAGCTTGCTATGGAACTACTACCCAAAACTACTATAGACGAAGAAAGATTCCTGTATCTAACCAAACTTGATGAAACTCGACGTGATGCTGCCTTAGATAATGAGGCACATAAACAAAGAATGAAAGTTCAATATGACAGGATTGTCCAACCCCATTCCTTCAATGAAGGAGATCTGGTCTTGACCTATGACCAGAAGCATGACAAGCTGGGGGTAGGAAAATTTTAGTCTATGTGGCATGGGCCCTATATTGTCAGTCATGTTTTAGAGAAAGGAGCATATGAATTGGCTGATTACGATGCGATACCTTTGGCGGAGCCCGAAATGGGATCTACCTCAAAAGATACTATGCCTAGGTCATCTAGCATAGGGTCTTTGTAAATATTGTTTATAGTTTGCTGTGTGTCTTAAGCTTTGAGAGGTGTGTCTTTTGTGTGTTTTATAAAACCCTACTTATGCATGTCTTTTGTCTGATGGACATATGACTTCTTTTGGTTTTGCTAATGGTTCTCATCGATATACACTTAACCTTGCATCAGCAGCTTGGGTACTGTACTCTCCTACAAGTGAACTGGTGAGTTTAGGGGGTATTCTTTTAGGTCCCTCTGCCAACAATCTGGCAGAATATCAAGCCGTGATCGGATTGTTGACGGAAGCCCTAGCTAATGATGTAATGGAAATTAGGGTTTAACTAGACTCTGAACTAGTTGTTCAACATCTTAACTGAGTCTACACCATTCAAAATCCCCTACTTCTTCGTACTTTCTGAAGAGTTAGGTTGTTAGAGAGGTCTTTTGAGAAAGTTACGTATCATCACATCCCGAGACATTTAAATGCTGTGGCAGATTCCCTAGTTAACTATGTCTTGGATTGGCATATTGCTCATACTTAAAAGTCCATTTGAAACATAAAAACACATGTAAATTCATAAGTAGATAAATCATTCCACACATCGCATTTTCCACATGCAACTATAAATATAAAAGTTTGTTATATATATATATATATAAATTTGTAGCACCGAGATACAAAATTTGGGCTCAAGCATCTCTAGCTTTTAGTGCCCGTTCAGGACCATAAAAAGTTCAGAATACATATACATAGGGAAAAATATGAAGCTTCAAATCTTTCAGTAATACATATACAAAAAGTGAAAATCAAGGCATACTAATCCTCATGATGCTCATGGCAGCATGCAATGGCTTGGGCCACTCTATAGAGTAGCCTAGAGAACTGTCCCGAGACACCTGCAGTATGCCACTGATAATGCCTAGGTACCTCATCAGTAGTCATGTCAGGGATGCCCACAGTAAAGCATTGTAGGTTTTTTTCAAGATCTACAAGATCTTCATCAGCTTCGGACCGATATAGCATCATATCCCTGGAACCTGCTCGCTTAGCAATAAGCGACATCCCTATTGGATGGGCAGACCCAATGTCTGCATGAAAACATTTTTTATCTCAGTACTACAAAATAAAAAATGAAATAAATACAAAAAATTAAAAACACAAGTGGATAATGTCTTTCCTTACCTTGGTAATCCCATTCTTCTCCCTCAGGTAGAGCTAGCTCCGGGTCATTGCAGAAGTCTGCCCCTTCATAGGCATAATCCTCCACCATAAGTAACTAGTTTCTCAACCAGCGAAAGAAGCCTGACCCATAGCTAATATTGGGCTCTCCACCCCAAGGCGAGGCATGGATGTAACCCATGCAATCATCCTCGTATCCTTAGGATCAAGTATGGTAATGGTCACCTGTGGTCTTAGGTGATGTACCCACTGTAAGATAAAGGACACTATCATGGCTCCATAGCTAAATTGCTTTAGCTTTCCTCTTTTGCACTTGTTTAATTAACTCTTTAGACACACTAGCATGCCTTCACACCAGTTGAAGATAGTGGGATCCATGCACTGCAAAGCATATATCATATGTGATCTGGTGGTAAGGTGGGAAGCCCTAGTACCTGCCACCTTGCCAATAGTATACACCACTGTCCTCAAGGGGAGATCTACTAGGGACTTGATATGTAACTTTTTTGATTGAGCCTCTGTACCTAGTGAGCAGTGCTGATCAATAATATCATCCAAGGAGCCTTCCCCTCCTCATGCTCCAGATACGACTACTGGGCTTCCTCCCATAGATAAACCGGTTAGAAAATAAATATCCTCGATCTCTATAGGTAGGTTGTGGACTCCCAGCAAAAAATTCTCTTGGTCAGGATCTGTGACATGTCTATGTTGTACTCTAGTAATCGGACATGTGCTTTCATTCCAGGTATCTGGAAATACTTAAGGATCCCGCAGTTTCGTAGAGCCTCAATGGTGGCTGGATCATTTGCAGCTTGGTTGTCTTAGACTTCATGTTCCCTTTCCTTCCAAATTGCCATGGTATACCTGTAACATGCAAATGTTGTAATTAGAAAATATATCGTGGCTAAAGGAAAGAAAGACAAATGAAATAACAAAGTTAAAAGCAAGAAGAGAAAACATGAAAAACTGATTTTTTGGGTGGATTAGGGTTTTGTTTTTCTTTTCTTTCCCCTTGCGGCACTGCTAGCCTTTGCACACAGAGCACCACGACGCTTCTACCTATGTCATGTACCTATGTCGCGCAGAGCATCGGGCGCCTGTTTGCTATGGACAGAGCGCCTACGGTGTCTCTGTCCTAGCTTGACAGAGCGCCATCGAGGGTGCTGACCGACAACCAAAAACCTTCAAAGAAGAAATTTTTTTCCTTCTATTGTGGCTTAAAAATTCCTATTGGGACGGTTAATCCCCTACCCTATCATTGCAAAAATAAAATCTATCATCTATCTTACTTTCAAATCATAAAAAACATTTTAGGAAATTGGAATTAAATAAGGCAAAAGAGACAAATTGACATTTATTGGACATAGAAAGAGATACGGATCAAATGCTTACCTCTTCTATGGAGAATGAAACAACGATGAAGTGAAATTCCCTTGCCAAATCACCGGAGGAACTCTTGCTATCAAAGCCAACTTCCAAAACTCACCAATGGTAAAAAACAAGTGGTAAAAATAACTTACCTACCCTTTCTATTTATAGAATATTTGAAGTTTCCAAAATACATTGTAATTTATTTGATTTTGAAATCCAAATTATTTAGTAAAAGTGGGTTTTTATTTTTTATTTTCTATAGTTTTCGGGAAAATGACTTTTAATGGTGTTTTTGAGTTTTTTTTAGGTGATATTGGGTAATGGATACAATTTAAGCTATTTTTGTCTTTTTCGAGCTTAGAGCATAACTGAAAAAGTACTGAGCGTCGTTTACACTTTTTACATGCTCATTGAAATTCAGTAGAAAGGTGTCGAGTCTACTTTTTCGCTTTTTCAGACTCGTTAAAAGTGGATTATGAAAAAGGAACCTAGTTTGGGAGTTATATTTAAGCTCTTTTTAGTCTCCTCAAAACACAAAAAGATTGCCAAGCAAACTTGTTGCGTTCACACTTGTAAAAGAATCAGAATAGTAAACAAGTCGGGGGTAGGTTATCTCTTTTTCAGACCGACTGACCTTATTTACGAAAAAGAAACTTTTGGAGTCTTCTTAGTCATTTCAGACTCTCTAAACATGAAACAAAAAATGAGTTTGCTTTCATTGGAATCACAAAATTACACGATGAAAGACCCTATTTGGGAACGAACCCCTCCTTTCTCAGGTTAGTGAAAAATATGAGAATGGACTCATCGCTTGATGAGATTCAATGAGTGTTTTTTACCCTCTTTGGACTTGTAAAAATGAAATAGTAACTCACCTTTCAAGGTGGGGAAATTAAAGGAAAGGGGAATGGTTTTCATTTGTTGATATGGCAGTACTCTATAGTCCACCTTTGAACATGGCACATATCTGCATTTGCATATCTGAACAGTTGGGTTTTTCAGCTTGTCTCCGAGACGATCCACTTTTGTGAGTCACCTGACTCCTTTGAGTCAATTCAAAGAATGCTGCATTAAACCTGGTTCTATTCTCATTTAAATCAATGCTGCCAAGTCATGTGTCGTGCTGCCTAATTGTTCTAAGGATGTCTCTCCCAGAAAAATAATCCTTCAGTAATTTTACTTGTCCTTAAAAGTCAGTCATGTCTGAGTCAGTCCTGTTACTTCAAATCAACTTTTGTTCCTAGTTTCGTGTCACTGATGTGGGAATCGTCATGGCCCTTCTGTGACAAGTCTATTCCTGTTGACTTGAAATCATTATCTAGGAATTAGACCTAGAATTGTATATAGTACCTTGGGCCTACATGCCTCAATGGCAGGTTACCTTGCTTTCAACATGAGTTTACATCATTGATTCTTGATTGAAAGATCTCATCGAGTGTTCGAATTTAAGTCGTTTATTCACATTCGATGGTATGTACTGAGATACCTTGGGGATCATTGACAGCAATGGTGATTTTCCACACACTTGTTAATAGTTTACATTATTGACTAGTAATCAACTGGTTTCTACCATGTTCGATGTCAAGACATTGTAATCATGTGGTTAGATTCGTATCATTCAGGGATCGGAATGAAGACCTTGAGTGGTTAGGTTAACATCAATATTTCTATGCTTAGGTTGCATTTGGAGACCATTCAGAGAAGCCTTCATGAAAATTTCACTTTGCCATCCAACCTCTTAGAAAGCTTGACTTGAGTCACTTTGGAGAATTTTTTTCTTGACCTAGAAGGGACGACGCCTTCTTGTGTTTTGCACATAGCATCGGCGACGCCTGTCCCGGTTGAGAAAAAAGCGTCATTTTCCCTCTTCTTTGGTGAAAACCCTAGGTCGGTGCTCATGATAGTTTTGCTAAAAGCACCGATGGTCAGTAAAAAGAAAAAAAAATATGTTTCTAGAATCTTCCGTATGGAATCCTTCATGTAATTAGTTCGTATATGCATGAGAGAGGTGGAATTCGCCTCCATCACCTATAGGGATCTCATTCTATCCTTTCTCCAAGTCATCTCATGGGTTCTAGGCCTATAAATGGAGCCTTCATGAGGAGAGTGAGGGAGTCTAGAAAAAGCATCCTTATGCTGCTAGTTTGAAGTCTGAATCAGAGGCAAAGTAGAGGTAGCTTGTGTTTGGAGAGGTCTTCATAGTCACAGGAGATTGTAGACATTCTTGGTGAGACAGAAGCCATCGACATCAAGGCTTTGTGGTTGTACTTCTTTCTCATCCATATATTAATACAAAGACATTTCCATTTCCTATATTTGATTGTAGTGTTTGTAATTAATAATAATTGGATTGCTTGATCACCAATATGGATACTCAATTATCATGATGCTCTCATCCCTTTTGTCTGTCTTGTGATCTATTTTGCAGATACTGAATCATTGCAAGGAATTTCTGGAGAGAAGACAAGCAGATCCAATGTTGAGGTATATTGTGCTTTATGTTAATTGATTTTATTATTCAAGGAAAGGATATGTTGCTGTGTCTTTTTGTTTTGTAGCTGTGTTTTACATTGCAGAGGAACAAGCAGTGTCTGCACTGGTTGAGAATTCCTGATAACACCAAAGGGTCCCGGATTTTAAATGGCATGATATGATGAGTCTTAGTACCTCTCAAGTGACTCTCTGATCATTTTAGGACTGAATTTATACCTCTGCAACTTCGTTTGGGGTTAATGAAAAAAAGGGAAAAATGACTAGGAAATTGTGATGAAATCCCCCCTAGCTGGGTGTAGGCCAAAAGGGCTTCCCAAGTCATGTACAAAACTCCCAAATTTATAAGAAGAGTATGGGGACTGATATAAGAACTCATTAAGTTCATTACACATGTTTATTATTTCTTCAAACTGGTTATAGAGTTCCACATTCGTTTAATAACTTTCAGTGAAATTGCTTAAGGGGAAATGGTATTGATAGCTCGATTTTGACACATGAAAAGTATATTGAATGGTTCAGATAATGAAATGACATATATATACCATAAAAATAATACACCTATATTCCCCAACAACATTAAACATCATATAACATCCCTCATACAAGTCTGGTATAAACTTTTTCAAGCTTGAAGCCAATTACATTAAAACTAGTGACTCAAAAGCATGGGAATGAAATCCTTTCACATTGGAGTTTCTTGGATATCGAGCTACAGAGAATATGGTAATGTAACTATAGACTCATACATAATTTATGGATTCCCTATCATCATCAAAATCATAGAAAATTCCTTATACAAATATGATATACAACTCTTTCAAAGTTGAAGCCAAATACATGAAAACTAGTCATTCAAGTGCATGGGAATGCAAGGATTACACAATGGAGTTTATTGGATTTTGAGATACATAGAATATGGTAATGGAATTACAGAGTAATAAATTATTTATTTATGTCACAACATCATCAAAATCAGAGCAAATCCCTCATACAAATATGATGTAAAACTACTTTAAGATTGAAGCCAAATCCATGAAAACTAGTCATTCAAGAGCATGGGAATGCAAGCCTTTCATACGTGCATTTCTGATATTTATACTTATATAGAAAATGAACATGATATTACATATACATACATCATATTTCACATCTTGGGCATCAAATATATCCAACAAAGCGCAAGCACCACTCCAACAAGTGTGCCCTCAACATGAAAGTGTGGGGCACCAGAGAAGAAGGAACGAGAGAATAGGGGAATAGATGAGAATTAAATTGTATGTTACTTCAACATAAAACTAAAAATACTTCATTAAAATCCAATTATAGGTCTGGATTTCCTCTCCATCAACCAACTTGGAAAGGAATCCAACTCCCACGAAATTGGTTCACAAGCAGGGAGAGTGAACACTCACTATGCAATGGACAAGAAAAACCTCTCCAAAATGCCAAAGGCCAATTAAAAAATGATAAAAATATATTCTCATTCCTCATTAAATCATTTTATTAACTTCATGAGGTCTCCTAAGGTTGAATTTCCCTCCATGGGATTCCTACAACTCATCTTAGTGGTTTAGTAACTCTCATGACACCCGTCTTCCTCTTCATGCTCCAATTCTTTTGCAAATTCGAATGGCTTCCTATAACTCCTAAAATCATCCTATTGGTGGCTATTGTTATCCATTTCATGTCATATTTTTCACACGTATGCAATTAGTTCTGAATTTGTCATACTTGTCATAGAATATTTCATCATTTGTTGTCATAGAGTGCATGGAATCTCCTTCGAAGTGGCATACCTTGTCTTCTAGTCTCTTCCTCTTCCATGGGAGTTAATCTCCTTTACCTATTCAAATTACTTGGCTCATTATATTATATTTGACACCAAATCACCCTCCAATAATTTTACATTTCCCATGTGTTCGAATTTGGATGAAGATCTTGCCAAATGCCTGGGGAATCTAGTCATCTAAAGGCTCCACAAGCTTTCAAGTGTCTTTAAGAACCCATGCCACCTTATTTTCTTAGAATGTATCATTTGTGTGACCCATTTAAATGTGAATATTGTAAACTAAAGATATTTTAGGTCCCATAGACCCTTATTACAAAATTTATGTCTACATCTCAACCTAGGGAACTAGTAGGTTGGTGGAACATTATTTGCAAGTAGTCTTATTTGGAAATTATTTAATTGGGGACATGTGTAATAACTCAAAATTTTGTAAAAAATCAATATTTTTAAAGTGACATAAAATGTCTAAGGTCGCAACTAAGTAACTACTAACAGTTAGCGGAAAATCAAACAGTTTATAAAAGGTTAAGGGTTTGTTTCATTAAAAGAATCTGTAACTAAAGGATGTAATATTAAAAACCCGTGTTAATTCTATTAATGAATTAACAACTTTAACTTCTACAGAGTTAGAAATAGGACTTGAATTTAGTTGTAGCTAGATATACTGATGATTTACTTTTGTCAAGTAGGTAAGAAATCTTGTTTGAGATCGGGGCTTACTTAGCGTTCTGCTAACTCAAGTGGGCTGCTGGTTCTTACATGTTTAGCAGGTAAGCGTAAGATCCTGTAGGTGTTTATTTTAAAAATTACGTCGAGAAAAGTACTTTCCTAGCATGTTAAGATGCTAGTATAAGAAAAGGTTAAAATAAGCTGCTAGTCTTCGAGGAGGTAAAGTAAAATTCTCTTTCGTTGTTCTGAATCTATAAAAGTATTTATAACTGAATCCATATTGACTTTTCATAAAAAAACACAATCAATGTTTTAGAATACAAGAGCAAGTTCTTACCAAGGTTCCTTCAGTTGTATGATGATTATCTTTCAAAATTTTATAGTACATGGTCATTTATAAATTCCCATAGTGAGCATAGAGCTCATGGTTTTGGTTCATATTTACTTCGACTGATTAGTGATCTCACAACTATTTTTTTACTTCAGTATTCTATGTGTCCTACTTTTTAAGCATGAACATGTTCGTATGTTTTTAGGTTGTAAAGTTAACAATGAGTGATTAGACTCTTTATGAGAAATTCTCCAAATAATGTTAGTCTTCAGTTTTCTTGAAGACTCCCTCAGTTATCAGCATCAAGATTCTGTGTTGAGAAGTTTAAGGCTTTTCCAGTTTACAAAAGTCATAAACTATGTCATATCTATTCCCTATTTTCTTTTACTAGTTCTAAAACAATACCAAACTTGTTCGACTTGTTTGTAAGCATGAAAACATTCTTGGATCAAATAGTAACCAAGTTGTGTTCATAGTATTCAAATTATAACCATAATACAATTATTATTTCAAGTTATAATAACTATGATAACTTATAACCTAATAGTATTTAAGTTATAATATCTGAGTTAACTTATATCCTAAGGTAGTATTACCTACCTATCAACTACTATGATGTAGTTGAAATGTTGGCAAGCAATTCTTATAAGTTTTAATCCTATACTATATTAGTTTCCATGGCATATTATAATTGATGGCATGAATCTTATCATTAGAAATCATATGCTATATGGTATTTGCAATGATAGGTTTTTATAACATTGTGTGCAGCGCTGACTTAAGGTTTCGACCCACACTTGTTGAGATTTTTGGAAGGGCACGTGGATAGGGTCTCCTCCATTCATTGGTTGACTTATAACATTGCAAACCCTACTCCTTTGAATTTTTGGACCGAGGGTTCTTCTCCTTGCTGGTCGAGCTGTGAGTTCGCGGCCATGAGAGGCCTCTAACCTCCTTTATCATTGGGCATTTCGCCTGCAATGTTGTAATGTGACTATTGGGTATCGTAAATTATCATTTGGTTTCTCCTGTGTGTTGAAGAATACACTGCGAGTGTGGCTGTTGGTTTCTCTAAGTAGCCCAAAGCCTGTATTTGTCTTACTCCTGTAATTGCTCACCCATGGCTTCTGCATTGTGAACTTGAGTCGGTTTCCTTGATTTCTCTGTCACAGAGTTGACTTCAAGGGTTCTTGCCTTTCGGTTCGGTGCCATCGATCTGGTGTGGCCATCTCTTTTCGGTTTTGACTTTCAATTCACAGTTAAACTTTACCTATTTTCTCTTTACATTTGATTATCCATACTAGGGTTTTTTACCATTTGTGCAAACAGAGTTTAAATGATGTTTTGGTTTGGTTTTGCAGGTTCCTTCTACTAACTTCAAACTATGGGTGCGAAAACAAGCTCATACATCAGTCTTTTCATGGGTGTTGGAATATAATCCGTCGGGAATATACAATATGTAAATATTGTAAATATATTCTGAATGTGAATAGTCATGTAGGAATATGAATAGGTTGGTTGGAAGTTGAATCACAACCGACATATGAATTGTATAAATAAAGGCATTTCCCAAGGAATAAGACAAATTCGGGAGTTATTATCCAACAGTGGTATCAGAGCACCACCTGCCATAACTCCTGCCTGATGCATTTCAATCCTAGCGGCTTGAATGCTTGCCAGTCCATTGCCAGACTGCCTGCCCATTGTCAGTTTGCCTCTGCGTTTCTCCTACAACCAGAGTGCCATAATTTTGTGGGTTATTTTGCTGCACACCTACCTACCAGTCGCCAGCCTGCCCTCCGTCTGTTCATCCTGCGAGCCTACTTGCTACCGTTTTAATTCTTGGCAAGCATACGTTGAGTATTTTTCTATGACAAACAACCAATTCTGGAGCTGGAGCTGTGTGTGTTGAGGACTATTTCTTGAGGTAGATTCTATTTTCTATGAATCATATTCTCTCCACAATTAAGCTTATAAGTTGTGAACTTTGTTTTCATTTGTATTCACCATCAAAAAATATGTTTTATGCTTCCTGTGAAGAGTGAGCCACTCTCTTTCATCTCCCTTTATTCCAGCACAGTTCGTAGTCCATTTACTGTCAATCCATAATCTTTAGCATTCGAGATGTTGAGGATTCATCCTCCTGCGATTTTGAGTTGCGTAGGGTCTGGTTCTAGTATTGGAGGGTCGTGAGCCAACCCTTTGCTAAATCCGCAAGGATTGAAGAGATTGAGGTCGTATTTTTGCTGTTGCGACCGCTTTGATGAATGAAGATCGCTGGTGGAGAGAGATTTCCCTCTCTAACTGCATTACGTGTGAGTGAATGGATTAAAGTTGTGATATGTTGATTCCTTTGAATGCAAGTGACTGAATACTGATGGTGAATATTCACATAGTTTCTAAAGTGTATGGAGGTAAAATATTGGTGTTGTATTTATTTATGACTGTTGGAAGTGCATAAAACCTAATTTTCCCCTAGTTTTATGCATGAAGTTTAATGTGACGACTCTACTGTGTATATGGAATAATAAGAATTCAGAGCCGTGATTCCCATTTACCAATTGCATTCTCTACTAGATCAATTGTATGCGAATACTCAACGTTTCATTATCCGAGATTGCTCAATTGTGATTGATGTAGATCACATGAATCCTTCGTTTGCGTTGGATAAGAGAGGCCTGTAACTATTGATTTTGGGCGCTGTAAATTATTTTGGTATAATAACTATTGTGTTTGAGCCGTAAGAACATGGATACTCTGGTGAATGATATATGTTGCTATGTGAAAGAGCGTCTACTTCCTGCATTTTGAGTCCACTCATAGGCTTGAAGCTGTGATCACATACTATGTGAGAATATTCACGCCCTCATTCAGCTGCGTGGAGTCTGTAAACATTTTCATTCATGTTGCTGGTGTATATCGTATATTGAAGATTCCTGTGGAAGATATATGTTGTTGCTGGTGTATATCGTATATTGGAGACTCCATTGAATGATACATGTTGCTAGTGTTTTGAGCTGTAATCTTGAAATGTGTAAACCTAGACTGCTACAAACATCCACTTGAAGACTGAAGTTGTGACCACATTCTACATGAAAGGAGATTGCTGAGACTGCCCATCATGTTGACTGCATAAAGTTTTGGATTTTGAAATCTGTGAAGAGCTGAGATGATTATTGACTGTTGGTTGTAATAATTGCTGAGCAGTTCTTCTAGTGCTAAAAATTTGCTTATGAACTTATTGACAGCATATTTTCTATGTCATTGTATCATTTTTAAAACTTGAAGTTGAGATATTAAGATTGTAAATCACCTTGGCAGAGGCTGTAGACCTGCAAGGTTATTGTTTTTCTATTATCTCATTCTCTTTGTCATATTAAGTTCATTATTGTAAATTACACTAGCAGTTGCAAAAGATGCAATCTATAGCATCTATAGAATCACTTTGCTTTGCTCAAAAAGCAAAGAACCACACCAAAGACCAATCCAAAGATCATCCCGAAGGAGAAAGTAGCAAGAGAGGCAGAGGAAGAAGAAACTTTAGAGGTAGAGGAGGCAGAAACAACTCCAGCAAAAGATTAGATTTGAAGTGCAAGCGTTGTGGAAATATTGGACACACAGCAGATCAGTGTTGGGCTTCGTGGGACTCCATCAAAGACAGACATAACCAGAAGAAAGATGACAATAAGAACCAAGATGCTAGTAAATCTTCAGATTCTGCTCATTGTATTGTTGCACATTGTAATCTTGGTATTAATGAAATGGCTTCACTTTCATCTTACAAAGATTGTTGGCTACTTGATACTGGTGCAACATCACACATGACTTTTAGAAAAGACTGTTTTGAAGAACTTAATGAAACAATAAATGGCATATTTTACTTTGCAGATAAGTCAAGTCTTAAACCAAAGGGAATGGGCACCATTCGGCTGAAGATGCTTGGATTCCCTGATTTCTTGTTGAAGAATGTTCTTTATCTTCCAGAGTTGCAGAGAAGCCTGCTGTCCTTGGTGGAGATTCAACAGCAAGGCCATTCCATCCACATGTTTGATGGAATCGTAGAAATAAGAAAGTCCTCTGACAACCAAGTCATCATGACTGGATATGAAGATGGGAAGCTGCTGAAGTTGAAGGGTTCATCTGCAAGGGTTTAGAACTATGCCTACCTCTCTCAGCATGGAGAAGGTAATTTTTCATCAAGTTTATTGTGGCATGCAAGATTTGGTCATCTGAATTATAATAGTCTTCGTTTGTTAAGAAAGAATGGTGTATTTGGTTTTCCCACCATTCCCAAAGAAAAGAGCAAATGTGATGCATGTATATTAGGGAAACACAGTAAGTTGCAATTTCATGAATCTAATTTCAGAGCAAGTAGGAAATTAGAATTAGTGCATTCTGATTTATGTGGCCCAATGCCAACTCCTTCTGCCAATGGGAATAAGTATTTTATGACCTTTATTGATGACTACTAAAGAATGTGCTGGATTTACTCATTAAAGACAAAATTAGAAGCATTTCAAACATTCAAGGACTTTCATGCATTGATAGAAAAACAAGCACAATCTAAAATTGGTACACTTCGTACTGACAATGGAAAAGAATACACTTCAAATGATTTTGAAGATTATCTTCGCCAACATGGAATTGCACATCAGACTACAGTTCCCTACAATCCTCAACAAAATGGTGTAGCAGAAAGAATGAACAGAACCATAATGAATATGGTACGCTCAATGATGTTCTTTAAGAATGTAAAACTAATGTTTTGGGGTGATGCAGTGAAATGTGCAGCTTATTTGAGAAACATAAGTCCCTTAAATGCTCTTGATAACAAGACTCGACATGAAATGTGGTTTGGCCATCTCCCTTTAGTCAGGCATCTCAGAGTTTTTGGTTCCACCTGTTATGCCTTGATTCCAAAGGAGCAAAGAAACAAGCTTGGTGCTCGAAGCAGAAAATGCATTTTCCTGGGGTACGAAGAAAACTCCAAGGCATACCGTCTGTATGATGAGGTAAACAAGAAGTTTGTTATTTCTAGAGATGTCATTTTTCTTGAGACTAATAAAAATGACCAGTCCATTGAGAGACAGCTTGATCGTTTGGAAAATTATCCTCATCCAAAGAAATATTTTGAAAATGAATATGAAATTCCAAACCTTGAAGGGGGGATTCCTATTATGGATCAACCTTTGAAATTTCCATATGAAGCACCAACTCCCCTGCATGAAGAAGTTCCTGCTACTTCACCTGAACAAGAGATTCAACTGGATGATGTGATTGAGAGACTTGGAAGACTCAACCTTGAAGCACCACCAGCTGATCAACCAGGACCATCACAGAAGATTCCTAAATGGGCCACAAAGACACTTGAAAGTGTCCATTCAGATGAAGTTGGAAAGATGGGAATGAGAAGTTCAAAAAGACATGAAGATGGAGGAGAAGCAGATAATTCAGGTGATGACATGGATGTATCATTTGATTGTGAATTTAATTTATCTGCTAACTTTGAACGAACTTCCTTTGAAGAAGCTTCTACTCGAGTTGAGTGGAAAGAAGCTATGTAGAATGAGTATGATGCACTCATGAAGAATGGAACTTGGAAGCTGGTTGACCCTCCAGTTGGAACCAAACCAATTGGCTGCAAGTGGGTGTACAAGAACAAATACAAATCAGATGGCTCACTTGACAAGCACAAAGCGAGGCTTGTAGCAAAAGGCTATGCATAGAAGGAAGGAATCGACTATGAAGAAACGTTTTCTCCTACAGCAAAATGGGATACCATCTGTACCTTACTCTCTTTAGCTGCTCAGAATGGGTGGAAAGTTCATCAGATGGATGTGAAGACTGCTTTCTTGAATGGAGACTTGAGAGAGAATGTCTTCATGTCTCAGCCAGAAGGCTTTGTTGTGAAAGGAAAAGAACAAAAGGTATGCAAGCTTGTCAAATCCTTGTATGGCCTAAAACAAGCACCTCGTGCATGGTATGAAAAATTAACCGAGCATCTTTTGAAGTTAAATTTCGAACATTTTGATCTTGATGGTGCAACACTATTTATAAAGAAAGTTGGAAGATCTATTGTGTATCTTGTGGTGTACGTAGATGATCTTTTGATGACAGGGAACAATGAGAGATATATAGCATCCATAAAGAAAGATTTGAAAAAGATCTTTGAAATGATAGATATGGTACATCTCCACTATTACTTAGGAATTGAAGTCACTCAAAATCCTAAGTACATATTCCTATCTCAGAAAAAATATGTTGGAGAACTACTAGACAAATTTTGCATGACAGAATGCAACCCTATATCTACTCCAATGGAACAGAAAATGAAGCTCACATCAAGTGAAGGAAAAGAATTTGAAGATGCGACCAAGTATCGACAACTTGTAGGAAGACTTATATACCTTACAACAACTAGACCAAATATTTCTTATGTTGTTGGCATACTTTCAAGGTTCATGCATAAACTTTGTGAAGGAAACTGGTCAGCTGCAAAAAGAGTTCTAAGATACTTGAAGGGGACTCAAGACATTGGACTCAAGTACTCTAAGGTGGATGACTTCAAACTTATTGGGTACTCAGACTCAGATTTCGATGGCGATAAGGAGACATGAATATCAACTTCTGGATACACTATGAGTCTTGGATCAGCAGCTGTCTCATGGAGATCATGCAAACAGTCAGTTCCGACAGATTCAACAACAGAAGTAGAATATGTGGCTGCAGCTGAAGCAACGAAAGAAATAGTATGGATCAGGAAGATACTTGAATATTTGCAAGAAAAACAAGAGAACTCCACTCCATTATTGATCGACAATACTTCTGCAATCAAGCTGGCTAAGAATCCCAGATTCCATGATCGAACCAAACACATCAACACAAAGTATCATTTGATTCGACATCATGTAGAGGCCAAGACAATCCATCTTCAACATTGTTCCACAAATGATCAAGTTGCAAACATCTTCACCAAAGCGCTTGGATGAGAAAAGTTTGAAAGATTCAGAAACATGCTCGGACTTACTAACACCCCTTCGGATTAAGGGGGGGATTGTTGGAATATAATCCATCGGGATTATACAATATGTAAATATTGTAAATATATTCTGAATGTGAATAGTCATGTAGGAATATGAATAGGTTGGTTGGAAGTTGAATCACAACTGACATATGAATTGTATAAATAAAGGCATTTCCCAAGGAATAAGACAAATTCGGGAGTTATTATCCAATAATGGGCTTCCATCTGGTAAGCCCCGGTCCCATCGAGGGTTCTTCTTGCATGCGGTTTTGGTTGTTGGAAGTGGTTCCTGTGGGTGAAAACATGGATTCGGTTCTCTGTTGGTTATGATTTATAGCTTGTTTATTGTATGACAATGTTTTTTTTAAAACCCTCATGATACTTCGTGCTGGGTAACACAAGCTCTTGAATCCGTGATGTAAATATGGTTTTTATAAGAATTTTTAGCCTTACGGCCTAAGTAATGTAAATGCTTTTGTTTATATTTTAAAAAGAGCCCAGCTCTGAGCTCAGAGAGGCTTATCGACCTCTGTCTAGTGTTACTTCAGTTTTTACAGTGAACTTAGTAATGGAAGACTGTGAAAACAGTCAGGGTTGTAATGTGAGCTGGATTTTAATTTTTCTGTCAGTAATATATTTTGTTACGGTTTAATATAAAAGATTTTGTGCATACTTGGTTTTATTAGAAGGCTTGAGATTCGACCCTTCGACTCTAAAGGCTATAAGCCTATCCTTAAATAAGGAATCTGTTTTTGCGAATGGTTAATTTAATATTGGTTATTTTTGTCCAAATTTTGTATATGTAATGTTTTCATTAATACCCTGTATTATAATGATTTTTAATGCACTATTTATGGGAAGATCACTATGTTTTTAAGGATGATGGTTTAACTCTAGTTTTGGATTTTAAAGGGTTAATCATTGTATAAATCCTACAGTTTAATAATATCCTTATTTATATTAAAGAACCCTTAGCTCTGTTTAATAATAGGAAATAGATGATAGAATTACTTACAGTTATTAGTTCGATGCTAGCTCTGTTTGTTTAATAATTATTTAATAATTTTTACAGTTTGTTTTTAATTCTTAGTTAAGAAAATAATTAGGGTTTTAATGCAGCATACTTGAAAATTAGGATATGGTTATCTTTTAGTATTTTCTGTAGTTTCAAAAGGATTATAGAAGAATCCTTTGGTCTTAGACAAAGACACACAATGTCTGGAATTTCAATGTTATAAAATGTTTTACAAATTCCTTTTTACATGGTTTTAGGTGATAACCTACTTACTTTACTTATGTTTAAATGTTAAACCATAATATCTATATTTTGTTAGAATACTAATATTGGAATTACTTTTATAATAATATTATTTTTGTTCTCTTACATACCTATTTTTTTTTTTTTAGTTTAGCTGAAGTAAATAAATACAGACAATATTTAATACTGCTATATAGTAAAATTCAAAAACAAATGAAGTAAAATCTAGTCACTGTTCTCATTCAAGTAAAAGAATCATCTCATTCACCTAAACAACCTAGCTGTACTAGAGTACTACCTGAGTCAAGTGTGGAAAAATACAGTATGAGAATTTTAATTCTATTTGTTCCATCTTTTACATATTCATTTCTATTTCTATCATAATATATAATTTTACCAAATCTAACATTACTCAGTTATTCTTCTTTCATAAACCCTAAAATACTAACATGCATGTAGTAGAAACTAAGAAATATTTCATTGAAAATAATAAGCAAATAAAATAGAACCTGTTGATGACAAGACGACAATAGCTTAAGGAGGCTGTTCCTCCCAACCAAACTCCTGGAGAGTGCTCAGACAATGCTACCTCAGGACTCCTGAGCTTGTTCCTAGTCTTCTTGGCTGAGAACTGGGTGGAGAATACAACTTTAAGACCTCTGTCACATGACTGGTCCAATTACCTTAGTAATTAAAATATGCTCTCAGCAGTATGAACTTCATCCTAGAAGCTGCAACAAGTTCAGTCTCAACAGTTAACCCCTCAAACACACCTCAATAATCCCCTCCATTGAATTTCTCTTGAGTAAATTCATTCACCATGAATGATCCTCTCTAGAATGAGCAGCCTCAGCTCTCTTCAATGGGAAATTTTATAGAGATGCCTAGGTATTTTGGGTCAGTTTTCATTTAATGAGCCACCTGCTCTGATTCCACTTTCTTGGGGAATCATGACCACAAATATAGGGAATTTGCCACCCGCAATAGTTGGAAGTGGTTTGAGGATGCTGCCACTTGTCAGTTTGCTCTCCACCTAGTCTCCTCTACCAATTAACCAGTAAACACTCTTTTAACAGCTTCCCTAAGCTGTTGTCTCATCATTTATTTATTTATAAATAAAATATTCTGAGTTACATTAAATATTCTTGACCCCACTAGGTCATCAATTACAACTTAGCATAAAATTTAACACAATGTTCCTCAAATAACATTAAATTGTTTTTTTGCAAATTGGGGCATGTGACATACACACCCCCTTAATTTATAGCATCATCCTCGATGTTATTTATTCCTCATCCTTAGAGTTCCCCTAAAATAGAATTGGATATGCATCCCGCATATGACTTTCCAATTCCCAGGTGGCTTCCTTTGGACTAAGGTGCTTCCATTGCACCTTCACTTGACCAATGGTGTGGTTCCGAAGTGAGATCTCCCTTCGCTCGAGGATACAGTCCGGTTCCACCAGAAAATCTCCTTCGGGTTCCACCTGCACATCATTCCCAATTAATAACATGAGTAGCATCATGTACATATTTTTTTAATACAGAAATGTGAAAAACACTGTGAACTCTTAAATTTGGTGGTAAAGCTAACTGATAGGCTACTTGTCCAATCCTGGACAGTATTTCAAAAGGACCACAATATCGAGGTGCTAGTTTGGCACAGCTACCCAACCTTAGAGAACTCTTTTTGGGTCTCACCTTAATAAAAACATGTTCACCTACCTGAAACTACTTTGGAGTTCGTTTCAGGTCTGCTTGACTTTTTTGCTGATCTTGCGCAATTTTCAGATTACCTTGTACCTGCTTTACAATTACTTCCATTTCTTTTAATAATTCAGGTCCTAATACTAACTTGTCCACTGGATTACTCCAAGAGATGGGAGTGTTACATTTCCTTCCATACAGAATTTCGAAAGGACTATACCTAGCTGAAGCTTGATAATGATTATTGTAAGCAAATTCTACCAGGTGCAAATAATCTTCCCATTTACCTGGCTGCTCCTTTACATACATTCTAAGTAGATCTTCCAGTACCTGATTTGCTCTTTTAGTCTGTCCATCAGTTTCAGGATGGAAAGAGGTACTAAAATTTAACATGGTATTAAATCCTTTAAACAAGGATCTCCAAAAATTACCTGTAAATTTAGGGTCTCGGTCCAAAATTATGACCTTCGGTATCCCATGCAATCGAATTTTTTTTTTAAAGAAAATATTAGCTATATTTGCAGCTTTATAAGTAGTTTTTACAGGTATAAAATGGGATGCTTTACTCAATTTGTCAACCACTGCCATTATGAAGTCATTTACGTTTTGATTTTTAGGCAGTCTGGTAACAAAATCAAGGCTAATTATCTCCCATTTCCAGCTAGGGATAGGCAAAGGCTAAAGTAGCCTAGCTGGATGCTAATGTTCAGTTTTTACTTGCTGACATTCAAAGCATCTAGCAATATATTCTACCAGTTTAGTCTTCATGTTTGGCTAGAAATAATCTTTTCTTAGCATGGTTATAGTTTTCTGATAACCTGGATGCCCTGAATAAAGAGTTTTATGAATTTCATCTAAAATTAATAACTTAATATTAGGTACATTAGGTACATATAATCTGTCTTTATACAGTAATAATCCTTTTTCGTTCAAGCTGTACCTTGTACTTAGAATTTCTATTAGATTTTCTTTTGCTTTCGCTTGTAACTTTAGGTAATTTTCATCTTGTTCTAATCCTGCTTTAAGCTATTCTTCCAAATCTGTTGTATAAGTGCTGATAGTTGCTGTAAAATTCATCTTTGCATTTCTACTTAATGCATCAACAACTTTATTCTCCTTTCCTTTGATGTGTTGAATTTTAAAATCGTATTCACTTAGAAATTCTAGCCACCTAGCTTACCTAACATTCAGGTTAGGTTGATCTAACATATATTTCAATCCCTTATTATCCGTTATTAAGATAAACTTTCTTCCAATTAAATGATGACACCACATCTTTAAAGCATGTATGATAGCATCTAATTCTAATTCATTGGTTGCATAGTTATTTTCATGAATCTTTAATTTCCTAGACTCATAAGCAATGACATGTCCTTCCCGAGTCAATACTCCACCTAAACCGTCATTGCAGGCATCAATACATACTATAAAATCTTTATTAGGGTCAACAATTCTTAAAATTGGTGCGCTGGTTAATAAGGTTTTTAACTTTTTAAAACTGTCTTCGCACTTCTGATTCCAATCAAATTTCTTACCCTTTTTTTGCAAAGAGGTTATCGGATTTGCAATTTTTGAAAACTCTTCGATGTGCCTCCGATAATAACCGGTAATCCCCATGAATGATCGAACATCAGTTTCGTCTTTTGGGATTGGCCAATATTCGATTGCCTTTATATTTTCGGGATCCACCGAAATTCCTTCTGTAGTCACCACATGACATAAGTACTGGATTTTATCTTTAAAGAAGTCGCATTTACTAAATTTCACAAAAAGTTGATGCTCTTGTAACTCTTGCAAGACAAATTTTAAGTGTTCTTTATGTTCTTCTTCAGATTTTGAATAAATTAATATGTTGTCGATAAATACAACCACAAATTTATCTAGATATTTGTGCATTACATTATTCATTAGACACATAAAAACAGCTGGAGCATTAGTAAGCCCAAAAGGCATAACGACAAACTTGTAATGTCCATATCAAGTTCTAAAAGCTGTTTTAAAGATGTCTTCATCTTTAATTCTGACTTGGTGATATCCATACCATAAGTCAATCTTTGAAAACACCGTGGCTCCACGTAGTTGATTAAACAGATCATATATGAGGGGTAGCAGGTATCTGTTCTTGATTGTCATCTTATTTAATTGGCGATAATCTATGCATAGTCGTAGAGTTCCGTCCTTTTTCTTAACAAAGATGATAGGTGCCCCCCAGGGAGACACAATGGGTCTAATGTAATTCTTATCAATAAGTTCTTTTAACTGTGACTTAGGTTCATTTAGTTCGATTATATTCATCCAATAAGGGGCTTTTGAGCTGGGCAGTTCACTAGGTACCAACTCAATGGTAAAATCTTTTTCCCGTTTCAGAGGCAGTCCCAGAATTTCTTCCGAAAATACATCTGAATATTCCTTTAGAACTGGTATATCTTCCAATTTTAATTTATCTATGTTGTTCAGGTTTTCTTCATTGGTTACTATTACTGCATAAGCCTTACAACCTTTCCTGACAGCTCTCTTAAGCTGTAGGGCAGAGATACGCCTTACAACTATTTTCCTAGGGATTCCCTTTACACTTATTAATTTTTCATCGTTATTTATAGAAGTAAAGGTTTTATAAAAGAAATTCAAGACCACCCTATGCTGCTCTAACCAATCCATACCAATTAATATATCATATGAACCTAAAGGTAGTACATTGAGCTTAACACAATTTTCAAACTGATCCATAGTTGCTGCACAATTCTTTACAAAGCTAATTACCTTTCTCTTGGCACCAGTAGCTAACTGAACTAACCAAGAACTTGCAAACTTTTCAACTAGAAGTTTACACTTTTCTACCAAGTTAGGAGAAATATAGCTTAAACTAGCTCCTAGATCAATTAAAATAGATATGGGTATTTGATTTATATTACCTTCCAATTCCACCATGGAAGTTTGATAGTCTCCTTGCCGATTCTCTAATGCTGCATTGATCCTGGGCATTGTCCTCGCTAGATCACCAACAGTCATCTCCTCCTGTATTGTGTGGATGTTGCTGACAGTCTTCTTTCGATTGGGACAAACTGATGCATAATGTGGACCATTGCATTCCCAACATTTTATGGGTTCTTTTCGTTCAAAGTTCTTTGTGAGGTTACTGTGATTGTTAGTAGACTCTTTATTCTTTTGATTGTTCTGATTGGTTTGTGAATTGCTTTTATTCCCAAGGAAATTCTTATTAGGAAAATTTCTGGTGTTATTATTTTTAGAATTTCGATTAGGTACAAACTCTTTCTTCTTTTGATCAAAGTTATTATTCCTTTTGGCCTTTCAGTTGGTCATACTCTCCTTTTTACGATTATGTTCATAACATAAATTCACTTTTCTCATGGCTTCTTCTAGAGTATTCGAATTGTCATACTCAATCCTGTCCTTTATATGATAAGGTAAACAACTAAGAAACCACTGTACCTTAGGTTTCTCATCCACAATATATGGAACATGCCTGAGCAAACTTAGAAACTTACTATTCAGCTCTTTCATATTCATTGTATCTAGTTTTAACTCATAGAATTCCTTAGCCCTTTCTTCACAGTACTGTTCAGATAAAAATTTCTTTTTGAAGTATTTCTTGAATGTGCTCCAATTTATGTTTTTCTCTCTTATACCTTTCACTCTTTTAAAGTCCTACCACCATATATCAGCTTTCCTTGTAAGATTATAAATATCCATCCTGGCCTTTAGTTGATTAGAATAGTTATAAATCTGGAAGTACTTTTTCATCCCGGATAGCCAAGATTCCGCTTCTTCCCCTTTTTCACTTTCTCCATTAAATGTTGGCGGCTTGATCTTCTTGAACTCCCGAGAGATTTCCTCATAAGGTTTGTATTTTCTTTTCCTAGTATGGTGGTTATCCTCACTACTGTCACTAGTATAATGAGAGTTATGTTTATCACCATATACTTCGGAAGATGAGCTACTTTCATTTTTAACCTATTTAGTCTTTTTATATTTATGTTGATAACCTATATCTTCAGAATCAGCTCTTTTACTGTCATAACCCCAAAATTTCACAAAAATTTAAATTTTTTAAAGTAATATAAAATGTCTGTAGTCGCGGTTTAATAACTGCTAGCGGTTAGCGGAAAATGAAATAGTTAACAATATGTTGTGATTAAACTTCAAACACATAAAAACTAAAACCATTTTAATTTTGATAAGTTATATAAATGACTTGCATTCAGTTGCTTCTAACTGTACTGATGATTTACTTTTGTCAAGTAGGTGAGAAGCTATGTTCTAAACTGGGGCTTACTTAGCAATTGCTAACTCAGCTGGATTTCTGGTTCTTACAGGTTCAGCAGGTAAATTTTTGAACAAGTAGGAGTTTATTTTTGTGTTAAGTCACGAAGTACTTCTTTAGCATAATAAATTGCTAGAGCGTAAATTGATTAATAGAAGGCAAGGCTACGATGAGGTAAAGTAACTTCCTTTGCTGTTTTTGGATCTATGTCTATATTTTAAGTTAGTCGTAAAGATCGATATCCTTAACATACTTAGTGACTTCTCCAGAATGAGTTCTGTTTAAATTCCTTGCTATTGTTATCATACCTATCCACTTACAGAATCTATTGATGAGCATAGGGCTCATAATTTAACATCGCAACACTTTTACTGTATTATGTTTTTACTGCTATTGATACGTTTAATAATCCATGTACTGTTTTGAAAGCATGAATATAATCCTATGATCCTCAAAGAAAAGTTTACAAATAGATTACATTTAACTCTTCTTTAGCAGTGATGAACATCAATATGTTCATTTGTATACATTTATGATTGTCTACTTGCACTACTAGTCATCAAGCTATAAATTTCAATTTCCAAGTTATCCCCATGTCACATGTGCTATTGTAATATTACATTACCATATCGCTAATATTGTTACTAAGTAATTTTACCTTTATCCTTAGCTAGTCTTACTACTTGTAAATTACCATGGTGTAGTCTAATTAAGAATTTGATTTAATATAAGCTTGGTCCTTCATAGAATACAGCAAGGACACTAACCCCTAAGAAGGGTTTAAACCATCGCAATTTCGACCTTATGCAATTGTAAGAATTATACTAGGGTAGAAATACTACCTAACAACCACCTCCAAAAAGTTAAACTATAAATAATTTACCTTACCAGCTTTGTTTTTAATTAACACTAGTTCTAAAACATAGCATCAATCATTTAACACAATGTTTGTATGAAGAGCAATTAGAAGTGCTACCGACTATAGGTCAAAGGCATAAACTCCAATATTGATCACAACATATAAATTTTTACAAATGATTGATTTAAATGTTATCAAAATGCAAATGATAAGAATTGATTTAATACAAAAAAATATTATTAGTTGCATAGTATATATGATTGGCAATGATATGTGTTTTCACCCGACAGTGTAGGTTTTACTATAGGGATCGACCCACTTTTGATTAAAATATTCGACGAGCACATGGATGAGTCTCCACCATGCATTGGTTGATTTAAAAACTCACATAGAAACCTTACGCTCTTCATTATCCTTCGAGGGTTTGGCTCTGTGCTGTGAGAGTTTCTTCGCGGCCATGAGAGGCCGGTTGGTTCATCGTTTGCTGGCTCTATTGTAAGTAGTATGTTACTGCATTCTCGTGCAAGTGTTAAGGGATTTGTAGTTGGTAAAAATAGTTTCTTCTGTGTGTTATTGGAACACGATGAGAGTGGCTTCTTAACTCTGTCAGTAGCTTGAGAACTGGAAAGAAGTGTTACCCTTGTCTCTGCTCGTGACTTGCTCCAGCGTCAGTGAAATCTAGAATAATAACCTCGCTGCCTTTGTCACAGGATTGGCATGAGGGTTGGGTTGCTTCCTGGTGCAGTTTACTCAAACTGGTCTATTCTCCTTCTCAGCTCCAAACTTATTATTTGCAGGTAATAAGCTTACCCTACACTCATCCATTTCAATACATTCTAGATAAGGTTTTAATACCATGAATAAAATTTCTAACTATCGAATTCGATCTTGTTCTTGCAGGTTACAGTCACGGCTTCAGACTTGAAGGAAACCTCTCCAGCGTTGGTTAACTTCATGGCTTGTAAACGGGTAAGCCCCGGTCTCGTCGTGGCATCTCCCTGCTTGCAATGGTTGTTGGAAGGAGTTTACTGTTGGAAGGAAGCATGGCTTCGGTTCCTTCACTGGTTTAAATTCTTAGTTTTTGTTATTATTCAGTTTTTGTTTTTAAAACCCTTGCGTGTTGCTGGGTAGCTCCGGCTCTTAAGCCGTGATATGTATGTAGTTTCTTTGGTTATGTAAAAGAGATTTCAGCCTTACAGCTTTATAATATAATACTTTGGTTTTAAGATAAAAAGGGTTTCTCTTGTACTCATGGTTTTTAAATGACTCCTGTTTCATTTACTCTAGTTTGTTCTAACCGATCTTTTAAATGATAATACTGTAAATAGGGTTTTTCTTCTTCATCTGTCAGTTAAGTAATTTACTGTTAATGATAGTCATTTATAAGTGAATAGTTTTAAGATGAAGACTGTGGAACAGTCATAATGTAAAATTCACAGGTTTTACACTATCAGTCCAGAAAGTATATTAGTTAGGGTTTATTGGAAAGGACCCTTGTGTAAATGTTTTTATTTTATTTAATTATTTGAGCTCAGTTCTCGTTGGTTCTAGTTTTACTTTCACATGTGGATTGTTATTTCATTAACCTGTCAATGAAGTATTTGATTTATTGATAAAATATATATAAATACATTTTATTTTCAAGAATAAGACTCTAGTCAGTCTAATACAGAGTTTATAGTTTACTTGTTATTTTAAATCTTAGTTAACAATGTAACTGGATGTATTTTATACAGGATTAATTTGTATGTGAAAAGAATGGTCGAATGGGTTTCGACCCTCAGGTTTTTCTTTCACAGGTTATAAACCTGTTTGTTTTAAAAATAAAATGCACCTATATATGTAATTCTCAGTTTATTTCGTTTATTATTTATATTACATTTATTTTTATTTACTACTTTGTAATTTATAATTATTTGGAGCTCTGTAGAGGATAGAAAGTTAACTCTAGAACTATGTTTAATTGTTCATAAATAAAGGGTTTGTTAACAAAACCCTAAGCTGGTTTTTATTAAGTAATAGTTAAGATTAAGTTAATAATTTAAAAGAAGAAAACTGTTTGGTTAATAACTTGTTTATATACTTTCTTGAAGATTAGTTATTATCTCCTATAAACTTTTATTCCTATCAGTATACTATTACTGTAATTTACTATTTCTTTTACCTGTATTTTCATTTAGTTAAACTAAGTAAAATAGTAAATACCACGTAAATACAAACAAACCATAACACTACTTTTTCATTGCATTTTAAACATTGAAATAAAATTTACTCTGCTATCTACAGGTTCAAAATCATATCTACTACTTTCATTCTCTTAAGAATTCTTTCATTTACTTAAAGCATTCTAACCGTGCTAGAGTACGACCTGGTTTCCAGGTGTGGAAAAACAAAACTTAGAAATTTAATTTCTTTCTATTTCATTATTTCCCTAAACTATTTTCATTGCTATAAATAATCAAATAAGAATATTAAATCTAACATTTCTCAAACTCTGAATTTTAACATTCATGTAGCAGATAAACGAAGATTTTATTTAACTCAGAAAATAAAATAAAATAACCATAGAACCTGTTGAGGACAAGACGACAACAACTTTAGGAGGCCATTCCTCCTTACTAATCTCCTGGAGAGCGCTCAAACAATGCTTCCTCAGGACCCCCGAGCCTGTTCCTAGTCTTCTTGACTGAGAATTGGGTGGAGAATGCAATTGTAGAACCCTCTGTCACCTGACTAGTTCAATACCTTAGTAAAACAATTTGCTCTCAGTAGTATGATCATCATCTTAAAAGATGCAACTAGATCAATCAGCAGCTATCCACTCAAACACTTTCCAGTTTCCCCTCCATTGAATTTCTCTGAAGTAAATTCATTCACCCTGAATGATCACTTCTCTAGAAATGAGCAGCGTCAGCTCTCTTCAATGGGAATTTTTATAAAGATGCCTAGGTCTTCTGGGTCAATTTTCATTAATTAATCCACCTGCTCTGCTTCCACTTTCTTGGGGAATCATGACCACAAATATAGGGAGGTTGCCACCTGCAACAGTTGGAAGTGGTTTGAGGATGCTACCACATGTCAGTTTGCTCTCGACCGAGTCTCCTCCACTAATTTGACCAGTAAACACTCTTTTAACAGCTCTCCTAAGCTGTTGTCTCCTCATTTAATTATTTATAAATAAAATATTCTGAATTTACATTAAATATTCTTGACCCCACAGGTCATCACTTACAACTTAGCATAAAATTTAACATAATGTTCCTCAAATAATATAAAGTTGTTTTTTGCAAAATTGGGGCATGTGACATACACACCCCCTTAAATTATAACATCGTCCTCGATGTTATTTATTCCTCATCATCAGAATTTCCTTGGAACAGAATTGGATATGCATCCCGCATATGACTTTCCAATTCCCAGGTGGCTTCCTCTGGACTAAGGTGCTTCCATTGTACCTTCACCTGACCAATGGTGTGGTTCTGAAGTGTGATCTCCCTCCCCTCGAGGATACAGTCCGGTTCGACCAAAAAATATCCTTTGGGTTCCACCTGTACATCATTCTAGTTAACAACATGAGTAGCATCATGAACATATTTCTTTAATACAGAAATGTGAAAAACATTGTGAACTCTTAAATTCGGTGGTAAGGCTAACTGATAGGCTACCTATCCAATCCTAGATAGTATTTCAAAAGGACCATAGTAACGGGGTGCTAGTTTGGCACAAGTACCCAACCTCAAAGAGCTCTTTTTGGGTCTCACCTTGATGAACACATGTTCACCTACTTGAAACTCTTTTGGAGTTATTTTAAGGTCTGCTTGACTTTTGTGTCGATCTTGCACAATTTTTAGATTACCTTGTACCTGCTTTACAATTTCTTCCATTTCTTTCAATAATTCAGGACCTAATACTATCATGTCCACCGGATTGCTCCTAGAGATAGGAGTGTTACACTTTCTTCCATACAAAATTTCAAAAGGACTAAATCTGGCTGAAGCTTGATAATTATTATTGTAAGCAAATTCTACCAAGTGTAAATAATCTTCCCATTTACCTGGCTGATCCTTTACATACATTCTTAGTAAATCATCCAGTACTTGATTTACTCTTTCAGTTTATCCATCAGTTTGAGGATGGAATGAGGTACTAAAATTTAGTGTAGTATTTAATCCTTTAAACAAAGATCTCCAAAAGTTACCTGTAAATTTAGGGTCTCGATCTGAGATTATAACTTTCGATATCCCATGTAGTCGGAAAATTTGCTTTAAAAAAATATCAGCTATGTTTGCAGCTTTATAAGTAGTTTTTACAGGTATAAAATGGGCTGCTTTACTCAATTTGTCAACTACTACCATTATAGAATCATTTAAGTTCTGATTTTTATGCAGGCCAGTAACAAAATCAAGACTAATTATCTCCCATTTCCAACTAGGAATGGGCAATGGTTGAAGTAGTCCAGCTGGATGTTGATGTTCAGTTTTTACTTGCTGACATTCAAAACATCCAGCGATATATTCTGCCAGTTCAGTCTTCATGTTTGGCCAAAAATATTCTTTTCTTAACATAGTTATAGTCTTCTGATAACCCGGATGGGATGAGTAAGGAGTTTTATGGATTTTATCTAAAATTAATAACGTAACTTTAGGTACATTAGGTACATTCATTCTGTCTTTATACAGTAAAAATCCTTTTTCATTCAAGATGTACCCTGTACTTAGACTTTCTAATGGATTTTCTTTTGCTTTTGCTTGTAATTTTTGGTAAATTTCATCTTGTTCTAACCATGCTTTAAGCTGTTCTTCCAGATCTATTGTATAAGTGTTGATAACTGCTGTAAAGTTCAGCTTTGCATTTCTACTTAATGCATCAACAAATTTATTTTCTTTCCCTTTAATGTGCTGAATTTTTAAATCATACTCACTTAGAAAGGCTAGCCACCTAGCTTGTCTAGCATTCAGGTTAGGTTGATCTAACATATATTTTAGTCCTTTATTATCTGTCATTAGAATAAATTTTCTTCCAATTAAATGATGACACCACCTCTTTAGAGCATGTATGACAGCTGCTAATTCCAAATCATAGGTTGCATAATTCTTTTCATGAATTTTTAATTTCCTAGACTCATAAGCAATAACATGCCCTTCTTGAGTCAATACTCCGCCTAAACCATCATTGCAGGCATCAATACACACTATAAAATCTTTATTTGGATCAACTATTCTTAAAATAGGTGCATTGGTTAATAAGGTTTTTAACTTTTTAAAACTATCCTCGCACTTATGATTCTGTTGAGGCTGCAACTGTTCTCCCCAAATTCTTTTAAATTTTGGACCCCCCTTTATGATTTTAATGCTGTGTTGAATCAATTGGAGCCATGAATTTTTGGTCATGCTTTAATTTTGGATGATTTTCAAAGATGAACTCTCATCCTGTTTCAGAAATTGCTTGTGTTGGAAATTGTTGCGAGTCGCCGATGTTAGAGTCTGGCTGTTGTTAGTCAAAGATGAATCGGGTCAAGTGTTCTTTGAAAAACGCTGTTCCAGAGGTGAAACAGTTTCAATCATTGCCAAATTTTTAAAGTTTTAAAGCACTTATCAATTTCATCTGACCGGAGGTTGTTGTCTGTTTCTCTTCCGCCGTTGCGGCTCCCAAACCAGCTAGCTACCCGAAATGAAAAACGCTCTGCCCGTCGATGTGTGTCGCATGTCTGTAGCCTTTTCTCTTCCGCTGTTGTGGCTGTGCAAAGCACTTGGTTTCCAATGTCGATGTATTTCTGATTTTTGATTGGAAGTTTTCCCGCCCATAGCTTAGGTCGTAAATTTTCTGACTTCGATACGCCTAAGTGTTTTCGCAGCGCCCATCGCCTGTTAAAGCCCGCCTATGCGGCTGTGGATAGGTCTACCCTGCCGTGTTGGCAGTAATGCATCACATGGCCTTTCTTGCTGCTTAGCCATTGTAGTTGATATAATTTGACGTAGTTGATTTTCTTGAAAAATACTGTCCCAATGAATGATTGTTGTCGTTTAATTGCAGGAGTGTTCAGGAGATTGTTTAGACTACCGCGACGCAAAGGTATAGACGGGACACAGGATCGCAAGGAGGACAAGCAAATTAGAAGGCAAAGCCAATAGCGACAAAGGCGCAAACCTGAAAGGTCTGTCAGTTACTCAGCAAATCATGAGTCTGTGCAGGAAAGATAAAGAGAAATATGAAACGTTTCGAGGGACCGAAAGGTCACGCGTTTGGGAGGGCAGCCCAAGCGGTCAACTGTTAGTTTAAATATTTGAAAGTTAGAATTGATAGGAGTTTTTTCCCAGTTAGACATGTAAAGAGATATTGTAAGAAGAATTTTTTTTTTGCAATAAAGAATTATTGTTTGCCTGTCGGAGAAATTTTGGTGGGACGTTCAAATGTTATGCTATGGATTGGTGAAAGATTAACTATTTCATTTTTCCAGTTTTTGTCCATTAACTGTGAGATCGTTCTAACTCTTAGAGCCTATGTTCTTGTTTGAATGATTTCTGGTTTATTCTGTGAAACTACCACCATGAGCAATGCATGTTGTTCATAAACAATTGGCTATCTGATTGTCTAAATATCTTTAATCGTTCATGTGTTGTAGGAAGGAATATCATCTATCTATAATTTCTCTTTATAATGCATGCACAATACACATTACTCATAAATAAGTTACAATTTTCCTCCCCGGGGATAGATAGATAGATAGTTAGTTTTACTTTATTGCTGCATATGTGATTTAGATGCTTGTGAGTTCTAAGACGAGAGGTAAGAACCTGTGCATCACATTGTGACTACTCCTTGCGTCCGTTATCGCCCTGCATGGTTAATTAGGCACGTGCATATCATACTTTAAGTCAAAAAATACAAAAAAATACACACGGTGGCCCAGGCCTCAACCGATGAAACCTTTATTTTTTGTTACTTGACCTACGGTAGCCGGACCGCAAATCGGACGGATTCCCTATACCAAACAGTCACGGGCTAGTTGGGAACGTTGACTAGGGAGAATCCCTTGCTGTTGTTGCCTATGAATTTCTAGGCCTCAACAGTTTTGGCGCTAGAAGGAGGGCCGCCAGTACATGACTGGTCGAGGGAAAAATTGTTTTCCCGAGACTATTCCACCGGTAACAGTTCAGAAAGCAGTGGGATTCATAATCCAATTCCAGAAGAAAGGGGTAGAGAACATTTGTTTTTTGTTGACAACGAGGTTGTTAATAATCTGAGAAGACACACTAGGGCATACGTGCAGAATATCGAAGTATTGCTGATCATCCTTGAATTTCCCAGAAGAGAATATAAAAGGAAAGATTGTCCCATATTGGAAGACTCAGTGCTGGTTGAGGATTGGGAAGAGCTTGTAGAAACAGCCCTACAGGAAGTTGTACTGCCTTTGAATCAAGAAGGCCCAGATACTCCTCACAGTTCTCTTGCTCACACTCCTATTTGATCACCTCCTCACTCTCCACCCAGACTCATGGCAGGCGTAAACGCCAATCAACCACCCAACCCACTGAATCCACCACCTGCCTGGAGAGCCAGAACACCTTTAAACCTGACACCTCCGTTACATGATTTACCTCAAGCCTTTGAAAAGATGCTGCCCAAATTCGACCCAAGTGAAAAGATACTAGCAGACGAGCACTTGCAAATTTTTTATTTGGCAATAGAAGGGTTAAGGGCTGGGGAGTATGAAGATGTAGTTTGCAGACTATTCCCGCACACCCTTAAAGGAGCTGTAGCATCATGGTATTTTGGTTTGCCTGCAAATTCTATCCCTGATTGGGATACCTTCAAAAGGATCTTTAGAAGTAAGTATGCGATCCAAAAGACTCATGTAGCCCTCATGAAAGGACTATGCGCTTTAAAGAAAGAGAGAAGAGAAGGTGCACAGCTTCACTCAAAGATTTGCAGCATACTTCAAGAATTTTTCTGAAGCTGACAGACCTTCAGATAAAGTCCTGATCGAATATTATACTTCGGATTTAGGACCCGAGCTGGCCATGTTCACCAAAATGAAGGCCAAGCCCACTTTAGCAGAAACTTATGAGGAGGCAGAAAAGGTAGAGGCTGAAAGAGAAAGTATCGAAGATTATCCCGAACGGTCAGGAGAGAAAGGTGTGGGAAGGAAAGCCTTGTTGTTTGCTAATCCTAAGGAAGAGCAATCACCAGATTTTGAAAGTATGGCAAAAATGATGCAGAAGCTTTCTAACAGAATCATAGACCTGGAGAAAGAGAAGGAAACTCAAAAGTTCTACAAGCCCTATTACAAGAAAAGAGAGGATAACAATCAGTCCCAACCTCCTCCGCACAATTCAGCATCTATGAATTTAACAGAGGTAGGAATGGACAATTTTTGCACTTTCCACCAACAACCCCACTCTGAAAAGAATTGTCCTCAATGGATAAACTCAATGACGTTGGTTATGAATCAGCTGTTGGATTCTAAATTAACAGAAGATGAAGATGAAGAAAGAAAATAAAGTACCACTTCAACGAAGGAACAAGAAGAAGAGACCATGGTTCTGTGGAATTCTGTTTCATTATTCGATGCTGAAGAAGAAAAGAATTGGGGATACACGGACGTCATGGAAACCAATGTAACAACAAGGAGCCAGGGGTCGGTTAAAGGAAACAGTCTCATGCTTCCAAAGATTAAAAGGCTTCAAAAAAATGTTAAGAAATTTCAAAATAGTTCCTCAACTGATAAAATCCCCGAATTCACCATTACCAGCCAAGATCCTAGGCAGAATGATATGTTTGCCAAGCCCCATGAGGAAAAGATGAACGTGGAAAGGCCACATCCCACCGAACCGCAGATGGATTATGACATCGTTGAAGATATTAAGAAGGTAAAGGCGAATGTCTCACTATTTGAAATGTGTAAAGTGCCGCAGCAGAAGGAAAGACTATTGAAAGTGCTTGAAGCATCGGATGAAAGGCTTCCCACTGGTAATCGACCCAAGGAAGAAGAAGAAATTGGAGAGACTAGCATTGGAGGTAAGTCTAAGAACAAGCATCCGCCTTTCCTCCTCACTTTTGAAATTTTTAATCACAACGTACATAATTTCCTGGTAGAATCAGGGGCGTCGGTTAACATCATGCCAATGTCAGTCTGCAAAAGGATAAATGGGCATCCTAAGCCATCCACTTGGAGGGTGGTTCAGTTGGATAGGACGAATGTGAAGGTAGTTGGTGAGATGGAGGATGTCCTAGTCCGCCTATCTTCAAATGATAAAGTATGCCAAGTTATTGATATTGTGGTGGCCGACATACCAGACGCTTATGGGCTTGTCCTTAGCAGAGACTGGTCAGCAAAACTAAATGGATATTTTGCCTCGCATTGGTCGCATCTATGGCTGCCGTATAAAGGCAGCCCGAACCAAATTAAAATTTTGAGGGAACCTCACATGAAATACAACGTTACTCAACTTGAGGAAAAGAATGAACCAGTGGATTCTGTGTTGGGAAATTATTTTATTGAGTTGGAACCAAGAAATTACCAAGCAGAAGAAGCCAACAACACGTTAGACACCCAGCTTGATCTCCTTCGATTCTCACAGGCTGATGAAATCAACTGTAAAATAGTAGACTTAGCAGTAGGAGTAGATTCGCATGCAGTAGCGAGTGATTTTTGGACATTGTTTTTTGATGGCTCTAAGACATTAGAAGGGTCAGGGGCCGGTTGTGTCCTTATTGACCCCAAGAAGAATAAACATTTTCTTTCATGTAGATTAGAGTTTGAATGTATGAATAACACAGCTGAGTATGAAGTGTTGGTGCAAGGCTTAAGAAAGGCAATCGGATTAAAGGTAAGTAATATGAAAGTTTTTGGAGATTCCAAGATAATTGTAAAACAGATTCGGAATCAAATACATTGCATTTCTCCTCACTTAAAAGCTTATCAAAATGAGGTATGGGACCTACTCAAATGTTTTGATGCATTTAATATTATATCAATTCCAAGACTTAAAAATGCAGCAGCTGATTTGTTGGCCATGTCAGTCGCTAGGCTTGTGCCTACTAATAATCGATGCTCTGTTGAACTGCTTTTCAGGCCCTCGGTCCCTGATATGATTACCAACTTACGAGTGTTCGATGACGATCAACAGATTATAGAATGCTTAACAAATGACAAGGTATTTAAAGGAGCAATTATAGACGATGAAGAACATCAGGTCGAGCTGAAGTATGATAATTTCATCCCTAAAGGAGTCAGAACCTTAGAAATAATTTTCAATCTAAATGAAAAGTTTAGAAGGCCAGCAAACGTGAAGACTCACAGCTCATCTCTACAGTTCGAATTGATAAATTTAGGGACTGAGACAAATCTTAAATATGTGAATCTTGGAAAATGCTGTTCACCAGCCGAAAGAGATAAGTTCATCAGTATTTTTAATCAATATAAAGATGTTTTCGCCTGGACATACGAGGATTTGAAGACATATGACACTAGCATCATCCAGCATGTCATCCCCATTAAATCTGGTGTCAAACCTTATCAGCAACCTTTAAGGAAAATGCACCCCAAATTGGAACCTCTGATTCAGAGTGAAGTTAAGAAATTATTGGATTCTAGGATCATTTTTAAGGTCAGACACTCTGAATGGGTCTCAAATTTGGTACCAGTGAGAAAAAAACTAGAGAAATCAGGCTATGCGTGGATTTCAGGAATTTGAACCGCACTTCAGATAAAGATAACTATCCTGTTCCACCCATGGAACAACTACTACAAATGGTCTCATGTTCTGAACTATTTTCTTTATTGGACGGTTTCTCAGGCTACAATCAAGTATTAGTGCCCGAAGAAGACAGATTAAAGACAACATTCAGGACCAGATGGGGAACCTTCGCTTATCGAAGAATTCCCTTTAGGCTTATAAACACTGGAGCCACGTTCCAGAGGGCTATGGACATAGCTTTCTGTGGTTTGATTGGTTGTAGTGTTGTAATATACCTCGATGGTATTACGATATTCTCAAAGAGGAGAGAAGAACACGCGTTCCATCTAAGGCAGATTTTTGAACGCTGTCAGAAATATGGCATCTCACTCAATCCCAAGAAGTGTGTGTTCGCTGTCACAGAGGGTAAGTTGCTGGGGCACATAGTTTCAAAGAAGGGAATATCTATAGATTTGGAAAGGATCAAAGCAATTGAACAGATTCCCTTGCCCCATAATAAAAAAGGGATGCAATCATTTATGGGAACAATAAACTTCGTGCGAAGATTTGTGCCTGAATTCGCTCAGATTGTCAAGCCTCTGTAGCAAATGGTGAAGCAAAGAGCACAATTCAAATGGACTGAGATTGAGAAGAACACATTTAGCAAAATTAAACTGCTGTTGCACACACACCCTCCCTAAAAAGCCTAGATTTAGACAAAGATTTTATTTTGTATACCTTTGCATCCGATGATTCACTAGTAGCTGTGCTCACCCAAAAGGAAGATGGGGGGGATGAATTCCCAATATCTTTCATGAACATTGGTCTACAATGGGCCGAATTAAATTACCCGGCTATTGATAAACAAGCTTACGCAGTATTCAAAGCAGTGAAACAATTCAGGCCCTATATATTAAAAAATCGAACCAAGGTGATCGTCCCATACCCAGCTGTGAGGTCACTTTTTGTACAAAAGGAGTTAGGAGAAAGAAGGGGCGATTGGGTAACGGCTCTTCAATAGTATGACGTTGAATTCAAGCCAGCTTCTATAGTTAAAGGGCAGGGTTTGTGCAAACTAATGACTGAACATGGGAACAATGATGAACACGCCTGGGAAGACAAGGCTGAATTACATTTGATGGATGTATGTCCTTTGTTCACAGCCCTCGAATCTTGGTATAGAGACCTCGTGCATTACCTGCAGGCAGGGTTGTTTCCCGAACATTGGAATTCTAAGCAAAGAAGAGCACTACGTCTTAAATCAGCTTCCTATCAAATTGTTGAAGGAATATTATTCAGAAAAAACTAAGACGGAGTTCTTCTTAGATGCTTAGAGAAAGAAGATGCAATGAAAGTAATGACAGATTTGCATGACGGGCCTACTGGGGGACATTTTTCAGGAGATACCACTGCTCACAAAATTCTCAGGGTCGGTTACTATTGGCCCATGCTTTTCAAAGATGCACACGCCCATGTCCGGAAGTCTGATATTTGTCAAAGGTGTAGTGGAAGGCAATCTAAAGAAGCCGCACTACTGAAGCCTATGATGATCATGGAGCTGTTCAAACAATGGGGGTTGGATATTATTGGGGAGATAAAGCCGAACTCTTCCCTACAACATAAGTACATTCTAATCGCAACCGATTACTTCACTCGCTGGGTCGAATCCATCCCGCTGCGCAAGATAAATGAAGACGCGGTCATCAACTTCCTGCAGGACCACATTATGACCAGGTTTGGAGTTCCAGTTTCTTTAGTCTTTGATAATGCTACTTACTTTTCATCGATTAAATTAACTGCTTTTGCTCATGAGAAAGGAATAAAGTTGCATTACTCTGCAAATTACTATCCACAAGGAAATGGCCTGGCTGAATCTACTAACAAAAATCTGATTAGAATTTTAAAGAAGACTGTGATAGAAAACCAGAGGAGTTGGCACTCAGCGCTACCAAACGCCCTTTGGGATGATAGAGTCACCCCCAAGTCTTCGTTAGGAGTGTCACCGTATACCATTGTGTATGGTAAAGAAGCCATTCTTCCCCCCAATATCATGTTACCCTCCTCCATGATAGCTTAAGAGTCTAGAGGGTCGGAGAATGAAGTTTTGCAGATAAGGATATGTAATCTTCTGAAAGCAGAAGAGGCTAGATCTAGGGCCAGAGAGCACTTTAAACAACAACAAGAGGTAATAAAGAGATGGTTCGACAAGCACAAGGCAGGAACAAAGGACTTTGAAGTGGGAGATTTGGTCCTCAAGTGGAACCACCCCCATGATGAGAAAGGAAAACACATGAAATTCCAGCAGTTATGGGTAGGCCCTTTCGTGATTGCGGCAAAGCTTGACCCTTCCACTTATAAGTTACAAGATCTACAAGGGTGGGAAGAGAACTTACCAGTAAATGGTTTAGTTTTCAAGCCTTATTTTTCCTGAGTTTCATTTGTCTTCTTCTATCTTGTATATAAATAATCTGGCTTGGTCGTCTTTTGAGTCCTTCAGTCATGAAGTTCAGTTTTGTTTCAGTTTAAATTTCTGTCGATTTCAATAAAGGAGGAAAACCCACGGTTGCATGGAAAACATCAGAATTTTGGTATGATTAAGGTTCATGGGTATAAGACTGTATATTGCTGCTTGTCTAAAAGAACTTCTTCCAGTTTAGCAGTTTTCCTAAATGGCTATGTACGCATTGAAGTCCTGCTTAACCCCTGTGAAATAAACCAGAGTCAAAGGGCCTGGAATACTATTTTGAGGCTCCATCCATGTCACATTTAAAATGCCCTAGGGGGTGACAACCAGAGGTCCATGGAAAGAAGTACGGTAAACAATATATTAAATAAAAATGATCCCATGCCAGGAAATGAATGCCAAAAGGCAGATAAGAGTCAAAAATCCTATGAAAGCATCATATACCAAAATAAATGTTGAATCATATAAGTACTAAATCACTGAAAGTTCCTCTCCGTCCGTGAGCTGAAGCATGAACGCGCCCCTCACACAAAAGGACATTTGGGATAGATGAGCTTGAATTAAAGTTCAGAAAGAAAAGCATGCAGGAGGACTCATTTGAAAAGGACAAAAGTCCAAAAGAACAAAAGTGCTAAAGTGGCATGAGAATGAGGAACAAATGAATATTGCTATTTACCATATGCTGCAATCTTATGGTGCCCAAGCTGGCAGCTACCTAAAGACACAAGTAACAATGAAACCCATCTCCAGGCCTCAAAAGAGTTATCTTGACTTAAAAATCCTGGTTTCCACTCTCCCAAATCGGACTGTCATCAATGATTAAAGGTACATCCTTTTGCCATTTGAGAAATCCAGATAGTTGGAAGAATTCAATAGGTTCATTTGTTGTTAAATAGTCTGCTACTCAGGAAAGAATTGTCCAAAGTTCTAGGTTCACCAGGTAATCGCCAATTGTTGCGGCTGCAACTGTTCTCCCCAAATTCTTTTAAATTTTGGACCCCCCTTTATGATTTTAATGCTGCGTTGAATCAATTGGAGCCATGAATTTTTGGTCATGCTTTAATTTTGGATGATTTTCGAAGATGAACTCTCGTCCTATTTCAGAAATTGTTTGTGTTGGAAATTGTTGCGGGTCGTCGATGTTAGAGTCTGGCTTTTGTTAGTCGAAGATGAATCGGGTCAAGTGTTCTTTGAAAAACATTGTTCCGGAGTTGAAACAGTTTCAATTGTTGCCAAATTTTTAAAGTTTTAAAGCACTTATCAATTTCATCTGACCGGAGGTTGTTGTCTATTTCTCTTCCGTCGTTGCGGCTCCCAAACTAGCTAGCTACCTGAAATGAAAAACGCTCCGTCCGCCGATGCGTGTCGCATGTCTGTAGCCTTTTCTCTTCTGCCGTTGTGGCTGTGCAAAGCACTTGGTTTCCGATGTCGATGTCTTTCTGATTTCCAATTGGAAGTTTTCCCGCCCACAACTTAGTGTTATAGCCCAAAATGACACATCTCTTCCTGTGACCACTTTCCCATGATTTCGTCGCATATCGGCACTTCATGAAAGTCACTGAAAAAACACCTATCTTGGAGGACCCATATATTGAGTTTTGTAACTCCGTTTGACCTCATTTCTACACCATTGGAAAGGTATTTCAGTTAGCTAAAACTTTCCAGAAGACACCAAAGTCTGAAAATGCACAAAAATACCTTAAAAATGCGTTTTTTGTGTGTATTTGCGACACTCCTTATGTGCAACTCGCGAATCACTCGCGACTCTTGTGTTTTACAACTCACGAATGCATATATTCGCGAGTTTCTCTTGTAGAAACTCGCGGATCATTCGCGGGTTGTCCTCCTTCATAGTCGCGAATCTGTTTCTTAACATAAAAACATAAAAACATGCCTTTTGAGTTAGTTTAAGTAGTTATGCAACTGACTCCTTCAGTTGTAACCACTTTGGCTTCGCCCCTAACTCTTCTTTAGCATATAAATAGAGGTAGGGAGGTCCATGAGAGGGGACTTGGAATTTATGCATTGTTATGCTGGAGGAATCGGGACTCTCTTTGCCTACACCTTTGCCCTGGAGGTCTTCCCTTAGTGTTGCAGATCTTGGAGGTTGAGTTCTTTGGAGAAGAGAAGCAGCAAAACCAGATCAAGGTTTCGTGAGGTGCCAAACTTGAAGAGAAGGTATACTTGTACTTGTTTTCAAGATCAATAAAGATGTGATGTCCTTCTTCTTCCCAAATCATTGTTCAATGTGTGATTGAATCTCTGTTTATGATCAAGTTATAATGTTTTTCAGATCATTGTTTCATATTCATTTGGTTATCATTGTCTTATATGTGGTCATAATGGCTTGAGGAAGGTATAACTTGTTTTGCAGGTTTCTTGGAGCAATAGGAGCAAGAATAGGATTGAAGAGAAATCTTGGAACAACCTTCATTTTAGCAAGTGTGGACCTTTCTCATCTCTAAATCTTGTTTATATATACTTGCTGAACATTGTGCATCTCTCTTTCAACCCCAGTACGTTGATGGCCTCTTAAACCCTAGCCATAGGATACTTTCCTTTACAACATAACTGGCGACTCCGCTGGGGCTAGCCTTGTCTATTTGGGTTTTTTATCTTGATTTATTTCAGCTTTTTGCATTGTTTTAGGTCCTTCTTGCCACTTAGGAACACTTTATAAATCTGATAGCACACTTCCCCTGCCTTCTTAAGGTGGTTTTTGACCTTTTTGGGAATTTTTCCACCCATTCGCGAGTTTCTCTTCTGAACAGTCGCGAATACGGTCTTGTATTCGCGGGTTGCTATACTGAACAGTCACGAATCATTCGCGGGTTGAACTTATAGACAGTTGCGAATTCCCCTTTAAATAGTGTTTTTTCCTCTTTTGTGATTTTTCTTCTGTTTGAAGGTGTTTTGGGTAGGTGTTTTAGGGTCCTCTGCAGGTGCATGACTCTAGGGAGTTAGTGTCATCCTTTTTGCTTGTTATCTATCTATGTGGTAAGCCTTTTTATAGCATTAGGGTTTGTTCTTTGCTCTTTCCCCAGTCTCCTTTGCTTGGTTTGATTTTTGGCCTATGTTGCTGATCAGCCTCTGTTAGTGATCTTTGTTTGATTTCAGAAGCTTTTTGGTGTTGATTTCCTTCTTGTTTTGTTGGTTAACTTCATCATGCCAAAATATTTGGCTTGTCTTTTATGCAAGCCTTCCTTCCAAGTAGGGTTTATGCTGACTTTAGAGCACTCTAGATTTTGTTTGGTGGTTGTTTAGCAGAGTTCCTTTTGCTTTGTTCTTGTTATCTACATGCTTTTTCTTTGTAGGTAGTTTTTCTTTTGCCTTTATAAAAGAAAATTAAAAAGAACGCTCACTTGTTTGTGCTGCTTGCCCCCCTCACCTCCTTCTTTGGCTTGACCTTGTTGGACAAGGTACTGAGCAGCGTTTGTTTGTAGGTCTAGATTGATGCTTGGGACTTCTTGACCTTTGTTTATATCAGTCTTTTTTGCTCGGTCTTTTCATTCCAAAGTTGTTGGCTTATTGTAATTTTGTAAGCCTTCTTTTCAAGTGAGGTTGATATCTAACTTTAGGGAAACCCAGGGCTCGTTGTGGGGAATAGAGTAGTTGTCTATTTTCTTTGCTTTCAGTACTTGTTTGCATAAGTAGATAGGCTGATTTTTCTTTTGCATTTATAAAAGAAAAAGACAAAAACAAATCTTTGCTTTATATGCATATAGATTAGTTTTTTTTTAGTCTAGATTGCATGGCATATTATTGTTTTTGAAAAATATAAAAAGATTTTGTTCTTTTTTGGATTTCAAGTGTCTATTTGAAAATATAAAGAGAATAGTTTTTGCTTTCTGCAGTTCATTTCTCTTTGCTTAGTCATTGTGTTTCAATTTTGAGTCAAAACACCACATGAGTTTCATGCCATTTACCCTCTGAGTAAGAAACATCCCATAAAATAAACGACATAATTTTAAAAATTATTAGCAAGTTTTATTTTATAGGGTCATACACCAACTAGCTTAGGCTAGACTTGTGGGTTAGGGTGTTTCAACTCCCCACAAGTGTTAAATTTCAGACGTAGTTGGCCTATCACTAGGTAAATCCTTAAATTTATCATTGTATCTGGGAAGCTCCTCTCAAACGGGAGTTAAGCACGAGGCCGCGTGGAGGCTTGGACATAGGAGATAACCCTCCGAATCCTTGTCAAAGCGTAACTCAGGACTTTTGCACATCTGGGGATTCTGTCCTAGACAGAGTTTCGGGCTCAGCTACCCTGCCCATGCGTACGAGTCCGGCTTGCGACTGTCCCCCCAGACTGTTGGTATTGCCAAGGTAGCCTTTAGTCTCTTGACATCTAGGGTTCATACACAGGTACACCGGAAGGTTATTTCTGGTTGACCTTGGACGGGCTTGGAAGGTAACCCTTGTGGAAAGTGCAGGAGGGTGGTGGGTGATTCCTTCGCTTGTGCCTGAGAACCACCTCAAGGATGCCAAGTAACTGTCTATCAGCTTTCTTCTGGAAAGTACATCTTATACCTGTTTGTCTGTTTGGGCTTTAGGAATTTTTTAGTGAGTGTTGTGTGGTTTGTCTGTACTTAGTGGGCCTTTAGGTGTCTGCTTTGTAATTTTGGTTGACCATCAACCTCATACTTTTTCTTTTTTTTTGAATCTATGGCTAACACCCCTTTGAACACCAACCAAGAGATCCCCTTGATGGGAGCTCCTTGTCCTATTCCTCTCACAGGGAATGTTGGTGTTCCCTTGATGGCCACCTTGAATCTTCCGGGATTCACCCTAGGGCTACCGGTGTGGTTGTTTTCCACTCCAACTGTCCTGAATGCTCCTGATGCTTCTCAAGTAAGCACCTTATATCAAGGGCATCAAAACATTGTCTCCCCTTCACCTGTAGTTAGTTCTCCTCCTCCTTCTACCTCACGCGGTGAAAGTACTGATACTAGTAACCGGTAGTCTAAAAGGAGTAAAAGAAGGAGGAATAGGAAGAACGCTCATAAGCAAGGGGGCACCCGTTCAACCTCTACAAGTCAAGTTGAACCTCACCACTCAGCCTCTGGTGTTCACGCTGAGTGCACTCGTTCAACCTCTACTTTTCAAGTTGAACTTCCCCATCCAACCTCTGTTGTTCAAGTTGGATCCGTCCACCCAGCCTCGGTTGTTCAGGCTGGGGGCACCCATCCAACCTCTGTAGGTCATGTTGCATCTAGTCACTCAACCTCTGGTGTTCACGTTGAGTGCATCCGTTCAACCTCTGGTTTTCAAGTTGAACCTTCCTATCCAACCTCTGTTGTTCATGTTGGAGCTATCCATCCAGCCTCTAGTGATCAAGTTGGTGGGATCCTTCCAACCTTTTCAGGTCATGTAGGATCCTGTCACTCAACCTCTGGTGTTCACGTTGAGTGCACCCGTTCAACCTCTGGTTTTCAAGTTGAACCATTCTATCCAACCTCTGTTGTTCAAGTTGGATCCATCCATCCAGCCTTTGGTGTTCACGCTGGTGGGATCCTTCCGACCTTTCCAGGTCATGTCGGATCCTGTCACTCAGCCTCTGGTGTTCACGCTAAGTGCACTCGTTCAACCTCTGGTTTTCAAGTTGAACCTCCCCATCCAACTTCTGTTGTTCACGTTGGATCCGTTCACCCAGCCTCTGTTGCTCAAGCTGGGGGCACACACTCAACTGCTGCAAAGCATGTTGATCCTAACCATTCAGCCTTTGCTGTGCATGTTGATGGTTCCCAGTCAACCACTGCGAGTCATGTTGACACTATTGACAAGTCTACCCGTTCAAAACACAAGCTCAAGTTTCCTTGTAAGCTTTGTGAGGGAGACCACCTTACTTATAAATGCCCTTCTATTGCGGAGGTGCAAAAATTTTGGATTCATGGTCATCCCGTTTTTGAAAATTATGGAGTCTCTCAACAACCAGCCTCTCTTAGTGAGGTTGGACCCAGTCACCCAGCCTCTGTTGTTCACGCTGGGGGAAAAATCTCATCCTCTGCAGGTCATGTTGAGAGCAAGCTATCAGCCACTGCTAGTCATGCTGATACCGTTGAGAAAACTGGTCATTCGAAGCATCATCTTAAGTTCCCTTGTGTGCTATGCAAGGGAGATCATCTTACTCATCTGTGCCCTGCTATCCCAGAGGTACGAAGAGTGTGGTCCAAGACTCATGGATTTCGTTCTTCTGAACACCCTATAGTTTCTCAACCTCCTACTCAACCTTTGGTTGATCAAGTGGTCGAACAAATCTCATATTTGGTCGATCCCACTCTTCTTTCGGAGAGTGCTCCTCATGTGATTGAACCAATGTCATCTTTGGTCAATGCCACTCTCCCTTCGGAGAGTGATTTTCACCAAGCGGTTGAATCGATCCCAGTATCGATCAATCCCACTCTTCCTTTGGAGAGTGAAGTGTCTACTAGTCACATTTTCTTCACTGCCAGTTTAGATCTCACTGAACAAGGGGGCATTGAACTTGTTTCGGATCAACCCCCACCAAGCCCTCAGTTTGC
>LPNX010582814.1:172018-260159 GCA_001517045.1 Pseudotsuga menziesii | reverse complement strand
GGGACCATTTTCATTAATGGTGGTTTCCCTCGTGTTTGTTAACGGTTTTCATTATTGACCGGTAATCAAATGGCTTCCTCCATGTTCGACTTCAGCTCCCTTTATTCACATGGTTAGGATTCGTACCTTTTTGGGCGGTTTGGATTGAAGAACTTGGGGCTGACACTAGCATTGTCATCATTTTGCTATTGCCCAAGTTGCGCAAGACCTTGTTATACTTTATATGACATTTTGCTGAGACATGGATCCACCTTGTATTTTTGTGGCTATGATTGATTGTTGAGCATGGATCCACCTTGTTCAGTCGTGGCCATGTCTCCTTTAGATTTGATATGGCGCCTTTTTGCATATTGAGCGACCATGATAGTTTCATCAGTTTTACATATGTTGGATCCGCCTATATTTATGGAGATGTTTTGTATATGGATGTGTATGTCCCAGAGATCAGTTTTTCTGACATTTATCTCTCTTACAGGTACCTTCACTCGAGCCTTTTGATCTTGGATTCTCTGCTCTCTCCATAATCAGCTGTTTCCTTTATAATGTATTTCAGCTATTGTCTTCCCCTCTAACCTCACACATTGGAGGGAATTTGTTATAGCCCAAAATGACACATCTCTTCCTGTGACCACTTTCCCATGATTTCGTCACATGTCGGCACTTCATGAAAGTCACTGAAAAAACACCTGTCTTGGAGGACCCATATCTTGAGTTCTGTAACTCTGTTTGACGTTATTTCTACACCGTTGGAAAGGTATTTCAGTTAGCTAAAACTTTCCAGAAGACACCAAAGTCTGAAAATGCCCAAAAATACCTTAAAAATGCGTTTTTGTTGTGTATTCATGACTCTCCTTATGTGCAACTCGCGAATCACTCGCGACTCTTGTGTTTTACAACTCGCGAATGCATATATTCACGGGTTGCTCTTGTAGAAACTCGCGGATCGTTTGCGGGTTTTCCTCCTTCATAGTCACGAATCTGTTTCTTAACATTAAAACATAAAAACACGCCTTTTGAGTTAGTTTAAGTAGTTATGCAACTGACTCCTTCAGTTGTAACCACTTTGGCTTCGCCCCTAACTCTTCTTTAGCATATAAATAGAGGTAGGGAGGTCCATGAGAGGGGACTTGAAATTAATATATTGTTATGCTGGAGGAATCAGGACTCTCTTTGCCTACACCTTTGCCTTGGAGGTCTTCCCTTAGTGTTGCAGAGCTTGGAGGTTGAGTTCTTTGGAGAAGAGAAGCAGCAGAACCAGATCAAGGTTTCGTGAGGTGCCAAACTTGAAGAGAAGGTATACTTGTACTTGTTTTCAAGATCAATAAATATGTGATGTCCTTCTTCTTCCCAAATCATTGTTCAATGTGTGATTGAATCTCTGTTTATGATCATATTATAATGTTATTCAGATCATTGTTTCATATTCATTTGGTTATCATTGTCTTATATGTGGTCATAATGGCTTGAGGAAGGTATAACTTGTTTTGCAGGTTTCTTGGAGCAAGAGGAGCAAGAAGAGGATTGAAGAGAAAGCTTGGAACAGCCTTCATTTTAGCAGGTGTGGACCTTTCTCATCTCTGAATCTTGTTTATATATACTTGCTGAACATTGTGCATCTCTCTTTCAACCCCAGTACGTTGATGGCCTCTTAAACCCTAGCCATAGGATACTTTCCTTTACAACACTTAGGTCATAACTTTTCCGACTCCAATACACCTAAGTGTTTTCGCAGTGCCCATCGCCTGTTAAAGCCTGCCTATGTAGCTATGGATAGGTCTACCCTGCCGTGTTGGCAGTAATGCAGCACATGGACTTTCTTGCTGCTTAGACGTTGTAGTTGATATAATTTGACGTAGTTGATTTTCTTGAAAAATACTGTCCCAATGAATGATTATTGTCGTTTAATTGTAGGAGTGTTCAAGAGATTGTTCAGACTACCGCGGCGCAAAGGTATAGATGGGAGACAGGATCGCAAGGAGGACAAGCAAATTAGAAGGCAAAGCCAATAGTGACAAAGGCGCAAACCTGAAAGGTCTGTCAGTTACTCAGCAAATCATGAGTCTGTGCAGGAAAGATAAAGAGAAATATGAAACGTTTCGAGGGACCGAAAGGTCACGTGTTTGGGAGGGCATCCCAAGCGGTCAACTGTTAGTTTAAATATTTGAAAGTTAGAATTGACAGGGGATTTTTCCCAGTTAGACATGTAAAGAGATATTGTAAGAAGAACTACCTTTTTTGCAATAAAGAATTATTGTTTTCCTGTCAGAGAAAGTTTGGTGGGACGTTCAAATCCTATGCTATGGATTGGTGAAAGATGAACTATTTTGTTTTTCCAGTTTTTTTCCATTAACTATGAGATCGTTCTAACTCTTAGAGCCTATGTTCTTGTTTGAATGATTTCTGGTTTATTATGTGAAACTACCACCATGAGTAATGCATGTTGTTCATAAACAATTGGCTATCTGATTGTCTAAATATCTTTAATCGTTCATGTGTTGTAGGAAGGAATATCAACTATCTGTAATTTCTCTTTATAATGCATGCACAATACACATTACTCATAAATAAGTTACAATTTGGCTCCCCAGGGATAGATAGATAGATAGTTAGTTTTACTTTATTGCTGCATATGTGATTTAGATGCTTGTGAGTTCTAAGACGAGAGGTAAGAACCTGCGCATCACATTGTGACTACTCCTTGTGTCCTTTATCACCCTGCATGGTTAATTAGGCACGTGCATATCATACTTTAAGTCAAAAAATACAAAAAAATACACACGGTGGACCGGGCCGCAACCGGTGAAACCTTTATTTTTTGTTACTTGACCTATAGTAGCCGGACCACAAACCAGACAGATTCCCTATACCAAACAGTCACGGGCTAGTTGGGAACATTGACTGGGGAGACTCCCTTGCAGTTGTTGCCTGCGGATTTCTAGGCCTCAATAGATTCCAATCAAATTTCCTTCCCTTTTTTTGCAAAGAGGTTATCGGATTTGCGATTTTCGAAAACCCTTCGATGAACCTCCAGTAATAATCGGTAATTCCCATGAAGGATCGAACTTCAGTTACGTCTTTAGGAACTAGCCAATTCTCAATCGCCTTTATCTTTTCATGATCCACTGAAATTCCTTCTTTTGTCACCACATGACCTAAGTACCAGATTTTATCCTTAAAGAAGTCGCATTTACTAAACTTTGCAAAGAGTTAATGATCTCGCAACTCTTGCAAGACAATTTTTAAATGTTCTTTATGCTCTTCTTCAAATTTTGAATAGACTAATATTTCGTCGATAAACATGACCACAAACTTATCTAGATATTTATGCATTACATTATTCATTAGACACATAAAAATAGCTGGAGCATTAGTAAGCCCGAATGGCATGACGAAAAACTCGTAATGGCCATATCGAGTCCTAAAAGCTGTTTTAAAGATGTCTTCATCTTTAATTCTAACTTGGTGATATCCAGACCATAAATCAATTTTTGAAAACACCGTGGCTCCACGTAGTTGATAAAACAGATCATCTATGCGAGGTAACGGGTATCTATTTTTAATAGTCATCTTATTTAACTGACGATAATATATGCAAAGTCGCATAGTCCCGTCCTTTTTCTTAACAAAAATGACAGGTGCCCCCAGGGAGACGCTGGGTCGAATGTATTTCTTTTCAATAAGTTCTTTTAATTGTGACTTAATTTCATTAAGTTCAAGTATATTCATCCGATATGGGGCCTTTTATCTGTGTACTGCACCAGGTACCATCTCAATGGTAAAATCTAATTCCCTTTTCGGATGCAGTCCCAGAAATACATCCGGAAATACATCTGCATACTCTTTTAAAATTGGTATATCTTCCAATTTACTGTTACTGCATAAGTCTTACAACCTTTCCTGACAGCTCTCTTAAGCTGCAGAGCAGAAATCTTCCTTATGGTTGTTTGTCTAGGGATTCCCTTTACGCTTATTGGTTTTCCATCTTTATTTATACAAGTAAAGGTTTTGTCATAGCAGTTTAAGATCACCCTATGCTGCTCTAACCAATCCATAATGATTAGTATGTCATATGAACCCAGAGGCAGTACATTAAGCTTTACAAAAGTTTCAAATTGATCCATAATTACTGCACAATTCTTTACAAAACTAGTTACCTTCCTCTTTGCACCAGTAACTAATTGAACCAACCAAGAACTTACAAACTTTTCAACAGGCAGTTTACATTTTTCTACCAAATTAGGTGAAATATAACTTAAACTAACTCCTGGATCAATTAAAATAGCTATGGGTGTTTGGTTTATCTTACCTTCTACTTCCACCATGGAAGTTTGATAGTCTGCTTGCCGATTCTCCAAAGCTACATTGATCTTGGGCATAGTCCTCGCTACATCTCCAACAGTCATCTCCTCTTGTATTGTATGGATATTATTGACAGTATTTTTTTGATTAGGACAGACTGAGGCATAATGTGGACCATTGCACTCCCAACACTTTATGGGTTCTTTTCATTCAAAGTTCTTTGTGTAATTACTGTGATTATTAGCAGACTCTTTACTCTTTTGATTGTTTTGATTATTCTGTGAATTATTATTATTTCCCTGGAAATTCTTATTAGAAAAATTTATGACCTTATTATTTTTAGAATTTCAATTGGGCACAAACTCTTTCTTGTTTTGATCATAATTATTATTCTTTTTGGCCTTCCAATTGGCCATACTCTCCTTTTTTCGATTTTGTTCATAACAACAATTGGCTTTCCTCATAGCTTCTTCCAGAGTTTTTGGATTGTCATACTCAATCCTATCCTTTATGTGATAAGGTAAACGACTGAGAAACCACTGTATCTTCGGTTTTTTATCCACAAGGTATGGCACATACCTAAGCAGACTTAAAAACTTACTGTTCAAATCTTTTGTAGTCATTGTGCCTAGTTTTAGCTCATAGAATTCTTTAGCCCTTTCTTCATAGCACTGTTCAGACAAAAAATTTCTTTTTAAAGTAATTCTTGAAGGTACTCCAATTTATGTTCTTCTCTCTTATTCCTTTCACTCTCTTTAAATCTTGCCGCATATCTCAGCTTTTCCTGAAAGATTATAGATAGCCATTCTAGCCTTTAATTGGTTAGAATAGTTATAAATCTGGAAGTACTTCTTCATCCCGGATAACCAGGATTCTGCTTCCTCCCCCTTTTCAGTTTCCCCATTAAATGTTGGCGGTTTGATCTTCTCAAACTCTCCAGAAATTTCTTCTTAAGGTTTATATTTTCTTTTTCTAGTATCGTGGTTATCCTCGCTACTATCATTAGTAGAATGAGAATTACGTTGATCACCAAATACTTTGGAATATGAGCTGCTTTCGTTTTTAGTTTGTTTAGTCTTCTTATACTTATGTTGGTAACTTATATCTTCTGAATCATCTCTTTTACCCCTACCCTCAGTTCTAAATCTTTCTATTAGGATCTGATTCAGCTCCTCCTGAGCTCTCAAAATCCTCTTATTTTCTTTTTTAACAGATTCCATTTTAGATTTTAATTCTTTTACTGTTTGTAAAAGTTCTGAGGAATTAGTGGTTATGTATTCTTGTATAGTTTCTCTTTGTAAATTTTTTTGTTCAGTATAGGGATATTCCTCTTCCACATATTCCTCTAGACTTTCCATACCTGTTGTTAAACTGAGAAACAATTTTCTCTATTGATAACATTAAAAGAAAACAACATCAGCAAAATGATTTAAATTCACTGTTTCATATAAGCAAGTTGAGCTTCATAAAGGCCTAGTGTTTGAACCTTGTGCTCTGATACCACATGTCATAATCCCAAAATTTCACAAAAAATTAAAATTTTTAAAGTAATATAAAATGTCTGGAGTCACGGTTTAATAACTGCTAGCGGTTAGGGGAAAATGAAATAGTTAACAATATGTTGTGATTAAACTTCAAACACATAAAAACTAAAACCATTTTAATTTTGATAAGTTATATAAATGACTTGCATTTAGTTGCTTCTAGGTGTACTGATGATTTACTTTGGTCAAGTAGGTGAGAAGCTATGTTCTAAACTGGGGCTTACTTAGCAACTGCTAACTTAGCTGGATTTCTGGTTCTTACAGGTTCAGCAGGTAAATTTTTGAACAAGTAGGAGTTTATTTTTGCGTTAAGTCAAGAAGTACTTCTTTAGCATAATAAATTGCTAGAGCGTAAATTGATTAATAGAAGGCAAGGCTACAATGAGGTAAAGTAACTTCCTTTGCTGTTTTTGGATCTATGTCTATATTTTAAGTTAGTTGTAAAGATCAATATCCTTAACATACTTAGTGACTTTTCCAGAATGAGTTTTGTTTAAGTTTCTTGCTATTGTTATCATACCTATCCACTTACAGAATCTATTGATGAGCATAGGGCTCATAATTTAACATAGCAACACTTTTACTGTAGTATGTTTTTACTGCTATTGATACATTTAATACTCCATGTACTGTTTTGAAAGCATGAATATAATCCTATGATCCTCAAAGAAAAGTTTACAAATAGATTACATTTAACTCTTCTTTAGCAGTGATGAGAATCAATCTATTCATTTGTATATAGTTATAATTGTCTACTTGCACTACTAGTCATCAAGCTATAAATTTCGATTTCCAGGTTATGCCCATGTCACATGTGCTATTGTAATATTACATTACCATATCGCTAATATTTTTACTAAGTAATTTTACCTTTATCCTTAGGTAGTCTTACTACTTGTAAATTACCATGGTGTAGTCTAATTAAGGATTTGATTTAATATAAGCTTGGTCCTTCATAGAATACAACAAGGACACTAATCCCTAAGAAGGGTTTAAACCATCACAATTTCGACCTTATGCAATTGTAAGAATTATACTAGGGTAGAAATACTACCTAACAACCACCTCCATAAAGTTAAACTATAAATAATTACCTTACTAGCTTTGTTTTTACTTAATACTAGTTCTAAAACATAGCATCAATCATTTAACACAAGGTTTGTATGAAGAGCAATTAGAAGTGCTACCGAATATAGGTCAAAGGCATAAAATCCAATATTGATCACAACATATAAACTTTTACAAATGATTGATTTTAATGTTATCAAAATGCAAATGATAAGAATTGATTTAATACAAAACAATATTATTAGCTGCATAGTATAAATGATTGGCAATGATATGTGTTTTCACATGATAGTGCAGGTTTGACTATAGGGATCGACCCACTTTTGATTAAAATATTCAATGGGTACATGGATGAGTCTCCACCATGCATTGGTTGATTTAAAAACTCACATAGAAACCCTATGCTCTTCATTATCGTTCGAGGGTTTGGCTCTGCGCTGTGAGAGTTTCTTCGTGGCCATGAGAGGCTCGCTGGTTCATCGTTTGCTGGCTCTGTTGTAAGTAGTATGTTATTTCATTCTTGCGCAAGTGTTAAGGGATTTGTAGTTGGTAACAATAGTTTCTTCTATGTGTTATTGGAACACGGTGAGAGTGGTTTCTTAACTCTGTCAGTAGCTTGAGAACTAGAAAGAAGTGTTACCCTTGTCTCTACTCGTGACTTGCTCCAATGTCGGTGAAATCTAGAATAATAACCTCGCTGCCTCTGTCGCAGGATTGGCACGAGGGTTGGGTTGCTTCCTGGTGCAGTTTACTCGAACTGGTCTATTCTCCTTCTTGGCTTCAAACTTCTTATTTGTAGGTAATAAGCTTACCCTGCACTCATCCCTTTCAATGCTTTCTAGATAAGGTTTTAATACCATGAATAAAATTTCTAACTATCGAATTCGATCTTGTTCTTGCAGGTTACAGTCATGGCTTCAGACTTGAAGGAAACCTCTCCAGCGTTGGTTAACTTCATGGCTTGCAAACGGGTAAGCTCCGGTCTCGTCGTGGCATCTCCCTACTTGCAATGGTTGTTGGAAGGAAGCATGGCTTCAGTTCCTTCACTGGTTTAAATGCTTAGTTTTTGTTATTACTCAGTTTTTGTTTTTAAAACCCTTGCGTGTTGCTGGGTAGCTACGACTCTTAAGCCACGATATGTATGTATTTTCTTTGGTTATGTAAAAGAGATTTCAGCCTTACGGCTTGATAATATAATACTTTGGTTTTAAGATAAAAAGGGTTTTTCCTGTACTCATGGTTTTTAAATGACTCTTGTTTCGTTTACTCTAGTTTGTTCTAATCGATCTTTTAAATGATAATACTGTAAATAGGGTTTTTTTTCTTCATCTTTCAGTTGAGTAATTTACTGTTAATTATAAACATTTATAAGTGAATAGTTTTAAGATGAAGACTGTGGAACAGTCATAATGTAAAATTCATAGGTTTTACACTATTAGTCCAGAAAGTATATTAGTTAGGGTTTATTGGAAAGGACCCTTGTGTAAATGTTTTTATTTTATTTAATTATTTGAGCTCGGTTCTTGTTGGTTCCAATTTTACTTTCACATGTGGACTATTATTTCATTAACCTGTCAATGAAGTATTTGATTTATTGATGAAAGATATATAAATACATTTTATTTTCAAGAATAAGACTGTAGTCAGTCTAATACATAGTTTATAGTTTACTTGTTATTTTAATTCTTAGTTAACAATGTAACTGGATGCATTTTATACAGGATTAATTTGTATGTGAAAAGAATGGTCGAAGGGGTTTCGACCGTCAGGTTTTTCTTTCACAGGTTATAAAACTATTTGTTTTAAAAATAAAATGCACCTATATATGTAATTCTCAGTTTATTTCGTTTATTATTTATATTACATTTATTTTTATTTACTACTCTGTAATTTATAATTATTTGGAGCTTTGTAGAGAATAGAAAGTTAACTCTAGAACTCTGTTTAATTTTTCATAAATAAAGGGTTTGTTAATAAAACCCTAAGCTGGTTTTTATTAAGTAATAGTTAAGATTAAGTTTATAATTTAAAAGAAGAAAACTGTTTGGTTAATAACTTGTTTATATACTTTCTTGAAGATTAGTTATTATCTCCTATAAAATTTTATTCCTATCAGTATACTATTACTGTAATTTACTATTTCTTTTACTTGCATTTTCATTTAGTTAAACTAAGTAAAATAGTAAATACAAACAAATCATAACACTAGTTTTTCATTGCATTTTAAACATTGAAATAAAATTTACTCTGCTATCTACAGATACAAAATCATATCTACTATTTTCATTATCTTAAGAATTCTTTCATTTACTTAAAGCATTCTAACTGTGCTAGAGTACGACCTGGTTTCTAGGTGTGGAAAAACACAACTTAGAAATTTAATTTCTTTCTATTTCATTATTTCCCTAAACCATTTTCATTGCTATAAATAATCAAATAAAAATACTAAATCTAACATTTATCAAACTCTGAACTTTAACATTCATGTAGCAGATAAACGAAGAATTTATTTAACTCAGTCAGTAAAATAAAATAATCATAGAACTCGTTGAGGACAAGACGACAACAAGTTTAGGAGGTCGTTCCTCCCTACCAATCTCCTGGAGAGTGCTCAAACAACGCTTCCTCAGGACCCCCGAGCCTGTTCCTAGTCTTCTTGACTGAGAACTGGGTGGAGAATGCAACTGTAGAACCCTCTGTCACCTGGCTAGTTCAGTACCTCAGTAAAACAATCTTCTCTCAGCAGTATGATCATCAGCTTAAAAACTGCAACTAGATCAATCAGCAGTTATCCCCTCAAACACTTTCCAGTTTCCCCTCCATTGAATTTCTCTGAAGTAAATTCATTCACCCTAAATGATCACTTCTCTAGAAATGAGAAGCCTCAGCTCTCTTCAATGGGATTTTTTATAAAGATGCCTAGGTCTTCTGGGTTAGTTTTCATTAATTGAGCCACCTGCACTGATTCCACTTTCTTGGGGAATCATGACCACAAATATAGGGAGGTTGCCACCTGCAACAGTTGGAAGTGGTTTGAGGATGTTGCCACATGTCAGTTTGCTCGCCACCCAGTCTCCTCCATCAATTTGACCAGTAAACACTCTTTTAACATCTCTCCTAAGCCGTTGTCTCCTCATTTAATTATTTATAAATAAAATATTCTGAATTTACATTAAATATTCTTGACCCCACTGGTCATCACTTACAACTTAGTATAAAATTTAACATAATGTTCCTCAAATAATATAAAATTGTTTTTTGCGAAATTGGGGAATGTGACATACACACCCCCTTAAATTATAACATTGTCTTGGATGTTATTTATTTCTCGTCCTCAGAATTCCCCTGGAACAGAGTTGGATATGCATCCCACATATGACTTTCCAATTCCCAGGTGGCTTCCTCTGGACTAAGGTGCTTATATTGCACCTTCACCCGACCAATGGTGCGGTTCCAAAGTGTGATCTCCCTCCCCTTGAGATACAGTCCGGTTCCACTAGAAAATATCCTTGGGGTTCCACCTATACATCATTCCAATTAAAAACATGAGTAGCATCATGAACATATTTCTTTAATACATAAATATGAAAAACATTGTGAACTCTTAAATTCGGTGGTAAGGCTAACTGATAGGCTACGTGTCCAATCCTGGACAGTATTTCAAAAGTACCACAATAACGAGGTGCTAGTTTGGCACAACGACCCAACCTCAGAGAGCTCTTTTTGGATCTCACCTTGATGAACAAACACATGTTCACGTACTTGAAACTCTTTTGGAGTTCTTATAAGGTCTGCTTGACTTTTTTGTTGATCTTGCGCAATTTTCAGATTACCTTGTACCTTCTTTACAATTTCTTCCATTTCTTTCAATAATTTAGGACCTAATACTAACCTGTCCACCATATTACTCCAAGAGATAGGAGTGTTACACTTCCTTCCATACAAAATTTTGAAAGGACTAAATATGGCTGAAGCTTGATAATTATTATTGTAAGCAAATTCTACAAGGTGTAAATAATCTTCCCATTTACCTGGCTGATCCTTTACATACATTCTTAGTAAATCTTTCAGTACTTGATATACTCATTCAGTTTGTCCATCAGTTTCAGGATGGAGCGAGGTACTAAAATTTAGTGTAGTATTTAATCCTTTAAACAGAGATCTCCAAAAGTTACCTGTAAATTTAGGGTCTCGATCTGAGATTATAACTTTCAGTATCCCATGTAGTCGGAAAATTTGCTTTAAAAAAAAATCAGCTATGTTTGCATCTTTATAAGTAGTTTTTACAGGTATAAAATGGGCCGCTTTACTCAATTTTTCAACTACTACCATTATAGAATCATTTAATTTCTGATTTTTAGGCAGTCTAGTAACAAAATCAAGACTAATTATCTCCAATTTCCAACTAGGAATGGGCAATGGCTGAAGTAGTCCAGCTGGATGTTAATGTTCAGTTTATACTTGCTGACATTCAAAACATCTAGCGATATATTCTGCTAGTTCAGTCTTCATGTTTGGCCAAAAATATTCTTTTCTTAACATAGTTATAGTTTTCTGATAACCCAGATGGCCTGAGTAAGGAGTTTTATGGATTTCGTCTAAAATTAATAACTTAACTTTAGGTACCTTAGGTACATAAATTTTGTCTTTATACAGTAAAAATCCTTTTTCATTCAAGCTGTACCTTGTACTTAGACTTTCTATTGGATTTTCTTTTGCTTTTGCTCTTAATTTTTGGTAAATTTCATCTTGTTCTAGCCCTGCTTTAAGCTGTTCTTCCAGATCTATTGTATAAGTGCTGATAACTGCTGTAAAGATCAGCTTTGCATTTCTACTTAATGCATCAGCAACTTTATTTTCTTTCTATTTAATGTGCTGAATTTTTAAATCATACTCACTTAGAAAGGCTAGCCACCTAGCTTGTCTAGCATTCAGGTTAGGTTGATCTAACAGATATTTTAGTCCTTTATTATCTGTCATTAGAATAAATTTTCTTCCAATTAAATGATGACGCCGCATCTTTAGAGCATGTATGACAGCAACGAATTCCAAATCATAGTTTGCATAATTCTTTTCATGAATTTTTAATTTCCTAGACTCATAAGCAATAACATGCCCTTCTTGAGTCAATACTCCGCCTAAACCATCATTGCAGGCATCAGTACACATTATAAAATATTTATTTGGATCACCTATTCTTAAAATAGGTGCACTGGTTAATAAGGTTTTTAACATTTTAAAACTATCCTCGCACTTCTGATTCCAGTCAAATTTCTTTCCCTTTTTCTGCAAAGAGGTTATCGGATTTGCGATTCTCAAAAACCCTTCGATGAACCTTCGGTAATAACCGATAATTCCCATGAAGGATCGAACATCAGTTAAATCTTTAGGAACTGGCCAATTCTCAATCGCCTTTATCTTTTCGAGATCTTTCGAAATTACTTCTTTAGTCACCACATGACCTAAGTATTGGATTTTATCCTTAAAGAAGTCGCATTTACTAAACTTTGCAAAGAGTTGATGATCTCGCAACTCTTGCAAGACAATTTATAAATGTTCTTTATGCTCTTCTTCAGATTTCAATTAGATTAATATGTCGTCGATAAACACGACCACAAACTTATCTAGATATTTATGCATTACATTATTCATTAGACACATAAAAACAACTGGAGCATTAGCAAGCCCGAATGGCATGATGATAAACTTGTAATGGCCATATCGAGTCCTAAAAGCTGTTTTAAAGATGTCTTCATCTTTAATTCTAACTTGGTGATATCCAAACCGTAAATCAAATTTTCAAAACATCGTGGCTTCACGTAGTTGATCAAACAGATCATCTATGCGAGGTAACAGGTATCTATTTTTAATAGTCATCTTATTTAATTGACGATAATCTATGCAAATTCGTAGAGTCCCATCCTTTTTCTTAACAAAAATGACAGGTGCCCCCCAGGGAGACACACTGGGTCGAATGTTTTTCTTGTCAATAAGTTCTTTTAATTGTGACTTAAGTTCATTAAGTTAAAGTATATTCATCTGATATGGGGCCTTTGAGCTGGGTATTGCACCAGGTACCAGCTCAATGGTAAAATCTAATTCCCTTTTCGGAGACAGTCCCAGAAATTCTTCCGAAAATACGTCTGCATACTCTTTTGAAACTGGTATATCTTCCAATTTTAGTTTATCTATGTTGTTTAAATTTTCCTCATTAGTTACTGTTATTGCATAAGCCTTACAACCTTTCCTAACAACTCTCTTAAGCTACAGAGCATAAATCTGCCTTACAGTTGTTTTTCTAGGGATTCCCTTTACGGTTATTGGTTTTCCATCTTTATTTATACAAGTAAAGGTTTTGTCATAGCAGTTTAAGATCACCCTATGCTGCTCTTACCAATCCATATGGATTAGTATGTCATATGAACCCAGAGGCAGTACATTAAGCTTTACAAAAGTTTCAAATTGATCCATAATTACTGCACAATTCTTTACAAAACTAGTTACCTTCCTCTTTGCACCAGTAGCTAATTGAACCAACCAAGAACTTACAAACTTTTCAATGGGAAGTTTACATTTTTCTACCAAATTAGGTGAAATATAACTTAAACTAGCTCCTGGATCAATTAAAATAGCTACGCGTGTTTGGTTTATCTTACCTTTTACTTCCACCATGGAAGTTTGATAGTCTGCTTACCGATTCTCCAAAGCTACATTGATCCTGGGCATAGTTCTCACTAAATCTCCAATAGTCATCTCCTCCTGTATTGCATGGATATTACTGACAGTATTTTTCCAATTAGGACAGACTGAGGCACAATGTGGACCATTGCACTCACAACACTTTATGGGTTCTTTTCGTTCAAAGTTCTTTGTGTAATTACTGTGATTATTAGCAAACTCTTTACTCTTTTGATTGTTCTAATTGTTCTCTGAATTATTCTTATTTCCTTGGAAATTCTTATTAAAAAAATTTATGACCTTATTATTTTTAGAATTCTGATTGGGCACAAACTCTTTCTTGTTTTGATCATAATTATTATTCTTTTTGGCCTTCCAGTTGGCCATACTCTCCTTTTTACGATTCTGTTCATAATAGAAATTGGCTTTCCTCAGAGCTTCTTCCAGAGTTTTTGGATTGTCATACTCAATCTTATATTTTATGTGATAAGGTAGACAACTGAGAAATCGTTGTACCTTCTATTTTTCATCCACAAGGTATGGCACATACCTAAGTAGACTTAGAAACTTACTGTTCAAATGTTTCATAGTCATTGTACCTAGTTTTAGCTCATATAATTCTTTAGCCCTTTCTTCATAGTACTGTTTAGACAAAAAATTATTTTTAAAGTAATTCTTGAAGGTACTCCAATTTATGTTCTTCTCTCTTATTCCTTTCACTCTCTTTAAATCTTGCCACCATATATCAGCTTTCCTTGAAAGATTATAGATAGCCATTCTAGCCTTTAATTGGTTAGAATAGTTATAAATCTGGAAGAACTTCTTCATCCCGGATAACCAGGATTCTGCTTCCTCTCCCTTTTCAGTTTCCCCATTAAATGTTGGTGGTTTGATCTTCCTAAACTCTCCATAAATTTCTTCATAAGGTTTATATTTTCTTTTTTTAGTATGGTGGTTATCCTCGCTACTATCACTAGTAGAATGAGAATTATGTTGATCACCAAATACTTCGGAAGATGAGCTGCTTTCATTTTTAGTTTGTTTAGTCTTCTTATACCTATGTTGGTAACTTATATCTTCTAAATCAGCTCTTTTACCCCTACCCTCAGTTTGAAATATTTCTATTAGGATCTGATTCAGCTCCTCCTGAGCTCTCAGAATCCTCTCATTTTCTTTTTTAACAGATTCCATTTCAGATTTTAATTCTTTTACTGTTTGTAAAAGTTATGAGGAATTAATGGTTATGTCTTCTTGTATAGGTTCTCTTTGTAAATTTTCTTGTTCAGTATAGGGATATTCCTCTTCCGCATATTGCTCCAGTCTTTCCATACCTGTTGTTAAACTCAGAAACAATTTTTTGTGTTGATAACATTAAAAGAAAACAACATCAGCAAAATGATTTAAATTCATTGTTTCATATAAGCAAGTTGAGCTTCATCAAGGCCTAGTGTTTGAACCGTGTTCTTTGATACCACATGTCATAACCCCAAATTTCACAAAAAATTAAAATTTGTAAAGTAATATAAAATGTTTGGAGTCACGGTTTAATAACTGTTAGTGGTTAGCGGAAAATGAAACCGTTAACAATATGTTGCGATTAAACTTCAAACACATAAAAAATAAAACCATTTTAATTTTGATAAGTTATATAAATGACTTGCATTCAGTTGCTTCTAGCTGTACTGATGATTTACTTTGGTCAAGTAGGTGAGAAGCTATGTTCTAAATTGGGGCTTACTTAGCAACTACTAACTCAGCTGGATTTCTGGTTCTCACAGGTTCAACAGGTAAATTTTTGAACAAGTAGGAGTTTATTTTTGCGTTAAGTCAAGAAGTACTTCTTTAGCATAATAAATTGCTAGAGCGTAAATTGATTAATAGAAGGCAAGGATACGATGAGGTAAAGTAACTTCCTTTGTTGTTTTTGGATCTATGTCTGTATTTTAAGTTAGTCGTAAAGATCAATATCCTTAACATACTTAGTGAATTTTCCAGAATGAGTTTTGTTTAAATTTCTTGCTATTGTTATCATACCTATCCACTTACAGAATCTATTGATGAGCATAGGGCTCATAATTTAACATAGCAACACTTTTACTGTAGTATGTTTTTACTGCTATTGATACGTTTAATACTCCATGTACTGTTTTGAAAGCATGAATATAATCCTATGATCCTCAAAGAAAAGTTTACAAATAGATTACATTTAACTCTTCTTTAGCAGTGATGAGCATCAATATATTCATTTGTATACAGTTATGATTGTCTACTTGCACTACTAGTCATCAAGCTATAAATTGCAATTTCCAGGTTATCCCCATGTCACATGTGCTATTGTAATATTACATTACCATATTGTTAATATTGTTACTAAGTAATTTCACCTTTATCCTTAGGTAGTCTTACTACTTGTAAATAACCATGGTGTAGTCTAATTAAGCATTTGATTTAATATAAGCTTGGTCCTTCATAGAATACAGCAAGGACACTAACCCCTAAGAAGGGTTTAAACCATCGCAATTTTGACCTTATGCAATTGTAAGAATTATACTAGGGTAGAAATACTACCTAACAACCACCTCCATAAAGTTAAATTGTAAATAATTTACCTTCCAAGCTTTTTTTTTACTTAACACTAGTTCTAAAACATAACATCAATCATTTAACACAAGGTTTGTATGAAGAGCAATTATAAGTGCTACCGACTATAGGTCAAAGGCATAAACTCCAATATTGATCACAACATATAAACTTTTACAAATGATTGATTTTAATGTTATCAAAATGCAAATGATAAGAATTGATTTAATACAAAACAATATTATTAGTTGCATAGTATATATGATTGGAAATGATATGTGTTTTCACCCGACAGTGTAGGTTTGACTATAGGGATCGACCCACTTTTGATTAAAATATTCGACGGGCATGTGAATGAGTCTCCACCATGCATTGGTTGATTTAAAAACTCACATAGAAACCCTATGCTCTTCATTATCCTTCGAGGGTTTGGCTCTGCCCTGTGAGAGTTTCTTCGCGGCCATGAGAGGCCCGCTGGTTCATCGTTTGCTGGCTCTGTTGTAGGTAGTATGTTACTGCATTCTTGCGCAAGTGTTAAGGGATTTGTAGTTGGTAACAATAGTTTCTTCTGTGTGTTATTGGAACACAATGAGAGTGGTTTTTTAACTCTGTCAGTAGCTTGAGAACTGGAAAGAAGTGTTACCCTTCTCTCTGCTCGTGACTTGCTCCAGCGTCGGTGAAATCTATAATAATAACCTCGCTGCCTCTGTCACAGGATTGGCACGAGGGTTGGGTTGATTCTTGGTGCATTTTACTCGAACTGGTCTATTCTCCTTCTTGGCTCCAAACTTCTTATTTGCAGGTAAGAATGTTACCCTGCACTCATCCCTTTCAATACTTTCTAGATAAGGTTTTAATACCATGAATAAAACTTATAACTATCGAATTCGATCTTATTCTTGCAGGTTACAATCACGGCTTCGGACTTGAAGGAAACCTCTCCAGTGTTGGTTAAATTCATGGCTTGCAAACGGGTAAGCCCTGGTCTCGTCGTGGCATCTCGCTACTTGCAATTCTTGTTAGAAGGAGTTTACTGTTGGAAGGAAGCATGGCTTCGGTTCCTTCACTGGTTTAAATGCTTCGTTTTTGTTATTACTCAGTTTTTGTTTTTAAAACCCTTGCGTGTTGCTGGGTAGCTCCGGCTCTTAAGCTGTGATATGTATGTAGTTTATTTGGTTATGTAAAAGAGATTTCAGCCTTAGGGCTTGATAATATAATACTCTGGTTTTAAGATAAAAATGGTTTTTCTTGTACTCATGGTTTTTAAATGACTCCTGTTTCGTTTACTCTAGTTTGTTCTAATCGATATTTTAAATGATAATACTGTAAATAGGGTTTTTCTTCTTCATCTGTTAGTTAAGTAATTTACTGCTAATGATAAACATTTATAAGTGAATAGTTTTAAGATGAAGACTGTGGAACAATCATAATGTAAAATTCATAGGTTTTACACTATCAGTCTAGAAACTATATTAGTTAGGGTTTATTGGAAAGGACCCTTGTGTAAATGTTTTTATTTTATTTAATTATTTGAGCTCGGTTCTCGTTGGTTCCAATTTTACTTTCACATGTGGACTGTTATTTCATTAACCCGTCAATGAAGTATTTGATTTATTGATAAAAGATATATAAATACATTTTATTTTCAAGAATAAGACTATAGTCAGTCTAATACATAGTTTATAGTTTACTTGTTATTTTAATTCTTAGTTAACAATGTAACTAAATGTATTTTATACAGGATTAATTTGTATGTGAAAAGAATGGTAGAAGGGGTTTCAACCCTCAGGTTTTTCTTTCACAGGTTATAAACCTGTTTGTTTTAAAAATAAAATGCAGCTATATATGTAATTCTCAGTTTATTTCATTTATTATTTATATTACATTTATTTTTATTTACTACTCTGTAATTTATAATTATTTGGAGCTTTGTAGAGAATAGAAAGTTAACTCTATAACTCTGTTTAATTTTTCATAAATAAAGGGTTTGTTAACAAAACCCTAAGCTGGTTTTTATTAAGTAATAGGTAAGATTAAGTTAATAATTTAAAAGAAGAAAACTGTTTGGTTAATAACTTGTTTATATACTTTCTTGAAGATTAGTTATTATCTCCTATAAACTTTTATTCCTATCAGTATACTATTACTATAATTTATTATTTATTTTACCTGCATTTTCATTTAGTTAAACTAAGTAAAATAGTAAACACAAACAAACCATAACACTGGTTTTTCATTTCATTTTAAACATTGAAATAAAATTTACTCTGCTATCTATAGATACAAAATAATATCTACTATTTTCATTCTCTTAAGAATTCTTTCATTTACTTAAAGCATTCTAACTGTGCTAGAGTACGACCTGGTTTCAGGTGTGGAAAAAAACAACTTAGAAATTTAATTTCTTTCTATTTCATTATTTCCCTAAACCATTTTCATTGCTATAAATAATCAAATAAAAATACTAAATCTAACATTTCTCAAACTATGAACTTTAACATTCATGTAGCATATAAACAAAGATTTTATTTAACTTGGACAATAAAATAAAATAATCATAGAACCTGTTGAGGACAATCTCCTAGAGAGTGCTCAAACAACGCTTCCTCAAGACCCCCGAGCCTATTCCTAGTCTTCTTGGCTGAGAACTGGGTGGAGAATGCAACTGTAGAACCCTCTATCACCTAACTGGTTCAATACCTCAGTAAAACAATCTGCTCTCAGCAGTATGATCATCAGCTTAAAAGCTGTAACTAGATCAATCAGCAGTTATCCCCTCAAACACTTTCCAGTTTCCCCTCCATTGAATTTCTTTGAAGTAAATTCATTCACCCTGAATGATCACTTCTCTAGAAATGAGCAGCCTCAGCTCCCTTCAATGGGAATTTTTATAAACATGCCTAGGTCTTTTGGGTCGGTTTGCATTAATTGAGCCAGCTACTCTAATTCCACTTTCTTGGGGAATCATGACCACAAATATAGGGAGGTTGCCACTTGCAACAATTGGAAGTGGTTTGAAGATGCTACCACATTTCAGTTTGTTCTCCACCAAGTCTCCTCCACCAATTTGACCAGTAAACACTCTTTTAACAACTCTCTTAAGCTGTTGTCTTCTCATTTAATCATTTATAAATAAAATATTCTAAATTTACATTAAATATTCTTGACCCCATTGGTCATCACTTACAACTTAGCATAAAATTTAACATAATGTTCCTCAAATAATATAAAATTGTTTTTTGCAAAATTGGGGCATGTGACATTTACCCTTTCCCTCAGTATGAAATCTTTCTATTAAGATCTGATTCAGCTCCTCTTGAGCTCTCAGAATCCTCTCATTTTCTTTCTTAACTGATTCCATTTCTGATTTTAATTCTTTAACTGTTTGTAGTAGTTCAGAAGAATTATTGGTTATATCTTCTTGTATAGGTTCTCTTTGTAGATTATCTCGTTCAGTGTAAAGAAATTCCTCATATGCATATTCTTCCAATCTTTCCATAACTGCCATTAACTCAGAAACAAATTTCTCTGTGTGTATCATTCAAAGAAAACAACATCAGCATAATTATATAAATTTACTGTTCCATATAAGCAAGTTGAGCTTCATTAAGGCCTAGTGTTTGAACCTTGTGCTCTGATACCACATGTAATAACCCAAAATTTCGTAAAAATTTAAATTTTTTAAAGTGACATAAAATGTCTAAGGTCGCAGCTAAGTAACTGCTAACGGTTAGTGGAAAATGAAACAATTTATAAAAGGTTAAGGGTTTTTTTCATTAAAATAATCTGTAACTAAAGGATGTAATCTTAAACACCCGTGTTAATTCTATTAATGACTTAACAGCTTTAGCTTCTATAGAGTTAGAAATAGGACTTGAATTTAGTTGCTACTAGATATACTGATGATTTACTTTTGTCAAGTAGGTAAGAAATTTTTTTTGAGATCGGGGCTTACTTAGCATTCTGCTAACTCAAGTGGACTGTTGGTTCTTACAGGTTTAGTAGGTAAGCATAAGACCTTGTAGGTGTTTATTTTAAAAATTATGTCGAGAAAAGTAATTTCCTAGCATGTTAAGATGCTAGTATAAGAAAAGGTTAAAATAAGTTGCTAGCCTTCAAGGAGGTAAAGTAAAATTCTCTTTCGTTGTTTTGAATCTATGAAAGTATTTATAACTGAAGCCATATTGACTTTTCATCAAAAAAACACAATCAATGTTTTAGAATACAAGAGCAAGTTCTTACCAAGGTTTCTTCAGTCGTATGATGATTATCTTTCAAAAGTTTATAGTACATGGTCATTTATAAATTCCCATAGTGAGCATAGAGCTCATGGTTTTGGTTCATATTTACTTCGACTGATTAGTGATCTCACAGCTATTTTTTTACTTCAATATTCTATGTGTCCTACTCTTTAAGAATGAACATGTTCCTATGTTTTTCGGTTGTAAAGTTAACAATGAGTGATTATACTCTTTATGAGAAATTCTCCAAATAATGTTAGTCTTCAGTTTTCTTGAAGACTCCCTCATTTATCAGCATCAAGATTCTGTGTTGAGAAGTTTAAGGCTTTTCCAGTTTACAAAAGTAATAAACTATGTCATATCTATTCCCTATTTTCTTTTACTAGTTATAAAACAATACCAAACTTGTTCGACTTATTTGCAAGCATGAAAATATTATTGGATCAAATAGTAACCAAGTTGTGTTCATAGTATTCAAATTATAACCATAATACAATTATTATTTCAAGTTATAATATCTATGATAACTTATAACCTAATAGTATTTAAGTTATAATATCTGAGTTAACTTATATCCTAAGGTAGTATTACCTACCTATCAACTACTATGATGTAGTTGAAACGTTGGCAAGCAATTCTTATAAGTTTTAATCCTATACTATATTAGTTTCCATGGCATATTATAATCGATGGCATGAATCTTATCATTAGCAATCATATGTTATATGGTATTTGCAATGATAGGTTTTTATAATGTTTTGTGCAGCGCTGACTTAAGGTTTCGACCCACACTTGTTGAGATTTTTGGAAGGGAACGTGGATAGGGTCTTCTCAATTCGTTGGTTGAATTATAACACTGAAAACCCTACTCCTTTGCATTTTTGGACCGAGGGTTCTTCTCCTTGCTGGCCGAGCTGTGAGCTCGCAGCCATGAGAGGCTTGTAACCTCCTTTATCATTGGACATTTTTCCTACAATGCTGTAATGTGACTGTTGGGTATCGTAAATTATCATTTGGTTTCTCCTGTGTGTTGAAGAATACCCTGCGAGTGTGGTTGTTTGTTTCTCCAAGTAGCCCGAAGCTTGTATTTGTCTTACTCCTGTAACTGCTCACCCATGGCTTCTGCATTGTGAACTTGAGTCGATTTCCTTGCTTTCTCTATTGCAGAGTTGAATTCAATGGTTCTTGCCTTTCATTTTGGTGCCATCGATTTGGTGTGGCCATCTCTTCTCGGTTTCGACTTTCAGTTCACAGGTAAACTTTACCTATCTCCATTTCTCTTTACATTTGATTATCCATACTAGGGTTTTTTTACCATTTATGCAAACAGAGTTTAAATGATGTTTTGGTTTGGTTTTGTAGGTTCATGCTATTGGCTTCAAACTGTGGGTGGGAAAATGAGCCCATACATCAGTCTTTTCGTGGGCTTCCATCTGGTAAGCCCTGGTCCCATCGAGGGTTCTTCCTACATGTAGTTTTGGTTGTTGGAAGTGGTTCCTGTGGGTGAATACATGGCTTCGGTTCTCTGTTGGTTATGATTTATAGCTTGTTTATTGTATGACCATGTTTTATTTAAAACCTTGATGATACTTCGTGCTGGGTAACACAGACTCTTGAAGCCGTGATGTAAATATGGTTTTTATAAGAAGTTTTAGCCTTACGGCCTAAGCAATGTTAATGGTTTTGTTTATATTTAAAAAAGAGCCCAGCTCTGAGCTCAGAGAGGCTTATCGACCTCTGTTTAGTGTTACTTCAGTTTTTACAGTGAAGTTAGTAATGGAAGACTGTGAAAACAGTCATGGTTGTAATGTGAGCTAGATTTTAATTTTTTTGTCAGTAATATATTTTGTTACGGTTTAATATAAAAGATTTTGTGCATACTTGGTTTTATTAGAAGGCCTAAGATTCGACCCTTCGACTCTAAAGGCTATAAGCCTATCCTTAAATAAGGATTCTGTAGTTGGGAATGGTTAATTTAATATTGGTTATCTTTGTCCAAATTTTGTATATGTAATGTTTTCATTAATACCTTGTATTATAATGATTTTTAATGCACTATTTATGAGAAGATCATTGTGTTTTTAAGGATGATGGTTTAACTCTGGTTTTGGATTTTAAAGTTTTAATCATTGTATAAATCTTACAGTTTAATAATTTCCTTATTTATATTAAAGAACTCTTAGCTCTGTTTAATAATAGGAAATAGATGATAGAATTACTTACAGTTATTAGTTCGATGCTAGCTCTGTTTGTTTAATAATTCTTTAATAATTTTTACAGTTTGTTTTTAATTCTTAGTTAAGAAAATAATTAGGGTTTTAATGCAGCATACTTGAAAATTAGGATATGGTTATCTTTTAGTATTTTCTGTAGTTTCAAAAGGATTATAGAAGAATCCTTTGGTCTTAGACAAAGACACACAGTGTCTGGAATTTCAATGTTATAAAATGTTTTACAAATTCCTTTTACATGGTTTTAGATGCTAGCCTACTTACTTTACTTATGTTTAAATGTTAAACCATAATATCTATATTTTGTCAGAATACTAATACTGGAATTACTTTTATAATAATATTATTACTGTTCTCTTACATGCCTTTTTTTTTGGTTTAGTTTAGCTGAAGTAAATAAATATAGACAATATTTAATACTGCTATATAGTAAAATTCATAAACAAATGAAGTAAAATCTAGTTACTATTCTCATTCAAGTAAAAGAATCATCTCATTCACCTAAACAACCTAGATGTACTAGAGTACTATCTGAGTCAGGTGTGGAAAAATACAGTTTGGGAATTTTAATTCTATCTGTTCCATATTTTACATATTCATTTCTATTTCTATCATAATCTATAATTTTACCAAATCTAACATTACCCAGTTATTATTCCTTGATAAACCCTAAAATACTAACATGCCTGTAGTAGAAACTAAGAAATATTTCATTGAAAACAGTAAACAAATAAAATAGAACCTGTTGATGACAAGACGACAACAGCTTAAGGAGGCTGTTCCTCCCAACCAAACTCCTGGAGAGCGCTCAGACAATGCTACCTCAGGACCCTCGAGCTTGTTCCTGGTCTTCTTGGCTTAGAACTGGGTGGAGAATACTACTTTAAGACCTTTGTCACCTGACTGGTCCAATTACCTCAATAATTAAAATTTTCTCTCAGCAGTATGAACTTTAGCCTAGAAGCTGCAACAAGTTCAGTCTCAGGAGTTAACCCCTCAAACAAACTTCAGTAATCCCCTCCATTGAATTTCTCTTGAGTAAATTGATTCACCCTGAATGATCCTCTCTAGAATGAGCAGCCTCAACTCTCTTCAATGGGAAATTTTATAGAGATACCTAGGTTCTCTTGGGTCAATTTTCATTTAATGATCCACCTGCTTTGATTCCACTTCCTTGGGGAATCATGACCACAATTATAGGGAAGTTTCCACCTACAACAGTTGGAAGTGGTTTGAGGATGCTGCCACTTGTCAGTTTGCTCTCCACCCAGTCTCCTCCACCAGTTAACCAGTAAACACTCTTTTAACAGCTTCCCTAAGCTGTTGTCTCATCATTTATTTATTTATAAATAAAATATTCTGAATTACATTAAATATTCTTGACCCCATTGGGTCATCAATTACAACTTAGCATAAAATTTAACACAATGTTCCTCAAATAACATTAAATTGTTTTTTTGCAAATTGTGGCATGTGACAACATGCCACATTTGGTAATTTGCTTGGTGACTTATCTCTAATTTGTTGGTCACTTATCTCTCAGTTTTTGTCACTAATTTAGTCATTTTATATGCAAATATTCACTGATTTCTATAGATAGGGTATGGTGGAATCGAACCACTAATATCCTGCCTGTAAGGAAGGTGATATTCCATTGAGATAGTACCCTTGAAGTCTCTACAATACTTGCAAAATAATAAATCTTATTCATGTACTTCAGAAATCATATATAGATTATAAAAGACAACGAGAATTATCAATAAAATCTACTATAGTTTGATCATGCACTCCATAAATCCAAGTTCTACAAAAAAATATTGACCTTCTGTATATTTATTCAAAAAATGAACACATTAACACATTCAAAGTTCAAACAGAGATCCACTTATTTTTTCCATCACTTAAACATATTGGTCAACTAATTTACGAATTCTCTCACCTAGATCAATAGTTAGCTTATGTGCCTCTGCACCTAGGGAATATGGGACAAAAGACTCATAACCTTCACCTCTTTCAACTTTAACACTCCCAAAGGTCCCTATGTTAAAGCTGAAAAGCATACAAAGACAATAAATAACAACAATAGTAAATTACACCAAAATGATCTCCTTAAAAAAGTGAAATGCTTCATGCAAGGAAAGGATCAGGTAGAATTCAAAACCAAACCTCAACAAAAACAACAACAATATTTGGAAAATACTGATTGCTTGGGCCAAGAAGAACAAAATACACTCAAAAAGAACAAAATACACTCACATAAAAACTAAAACCATTAGAATTGACATCAAATTAACTACAATGATTTCTAGGCATACCTATGTACCATTGAGAAGAGCAGTTCATGTAATTTTTTTTCTTCAAATAGGTCATTATTTATAGGTAGATAGTTCAACCATATGGAATAACCTGCAATTACAGACCCAATTGAACAATGTAGGACAATTTTTTCATAAAAACAAAACATTTGCACTGTATATCATAATATATATCAAATCAAAGAATTCCATTCCCCAAACATAGTAGTCATATTAATGTGGAACCAATTACTCATTAAGGAAATATTAAATAGAAAATTATGAATACCTAGGATGCATTAATGCAATCTCTTTGATGTTCACAAGTATTGCTAAGTGCATAGATTTCATTGTCTATTTCCATTCTATAGTCAGGAAGAAGAGCTGATGGATGACTAATTACATCATTCAACTTTGATAGAGATAATTATGTTTTCATTGAACCAAATGAATCAATAACACACTCAATCTAGAAAAATAGAAATACTTAACACAATAATTATAGCATGTTACAAAACTCTACCTCCAACTAGGGGTTTTATTTTTGAGCCTCTATGTTCAAAAAACACTCCAATTCCATAAACTGTTGAATGTAGAGAAACACAATTAATAAAAAAATGCAGAAGGATAAGAAAACAGATAGATTCCACATAACAATAAAAATGCACAACTAGGATAATTGCATTACCTGACGGAAATTAACATCTTCATTGGTGCAAGCTTCAAGAAGAAACGACAAAAATGTGTCATAATACCTGTCCTAAAAACAATATAAAATCAGTTATTATTCTACATAAGAAGAAAAATAACTAATTCATATGCATACATCTACCAAGTTTGGGTAAATTACTTTGTAGTCGATTTCCACACGTATCTCTTCTCCAATCCGGTAATTTCCCTATAAAAAATGTAGAAGGAACAAGTAACAAGCCTTCAGAATACAACTCACAATGTGTTAGTAGTAGATCCCAAGGTACCAATAGTGTTGTTTGATTTATAACTGATTACATATAAAACAACTAGTTGTAGCCTGATGCAACTCTTTATCATAACACGAATGAAAAAACATTTATTTCATTATCATAACAAGAATGAAAAAGAATTTATTTCATCTCTTTCAACTTTAACACTCCCTAAGGTCCCTGTGTCAAAGCTGAAAAGCATAGAAAGATAATAAATAACAACAGTAGTAAATATAACTCAAAGTACAAAGAAAAAAAATAAGATAACCCACTAGGAGAGTTGAAACCTTCCTTATACTCAACAATATTTTTTTAGATCAGATATTGTCTATTAAGAGACAAGCCACTACAGAAAAAAAGGATGACAGTCCATAAAATATCAGGTAATGATGACATTCCACACACAAACCAGAGCTCAGTTTGTATCCCATACAAATCCCATGGGTTTATTGAGTAGAATGTGATTTGTTTGGGGTTTCTAAAAGAAACCATAACCCTTTTTGAGTGGACTAATATCTCTGTTGCATTGTTTGATTATTTGGGTTTGCTTGAAGTGAGGTAAGGAAACCCTAAATACTAGAGCAACAGACCCATAAGGAACAACCCATAAAATATAAGGTAATGATGACATTTCACACACAAACCAAAGCTTATTTTGTAGCCCATACAAATCCCATGGATGTCTCACAGCTCAGCACACTCAAACAATGCATCAAAGATATTAGTCCACTCAAGTATGAACCATGAACTCCTATGATGGGTTGTGACCTTCTTGGTGCTTCTTGAAATGAACAGTGACCTTCTTCGGTCTTCTTGAATTGAACCATGACCTTCTTGGGGATGGTTGGAATAAACCATGACTCGTATGAACTTTCTTGAGTAGACTATGAGTTGCTTGGAGCTGTTAGGAGGTCAAACCCATAACAATCATAACAAAAGGGTTAAGGTACCACACTACGAGGGGGCGCTAGAATAAGGACCAATCAAGGGTCAACACAAGATGAAGAATCAACAATAGGGGTCATGAAATAGTAGGAAAACAACCCCCACACCAACACGAACAAGGTGTGTCAATCAAGGTGGGAGAATAAACCCTTTACCCATAGGATTAAGGCGTACCATCAAGGTGGGGACAACTCTTTTACTTAGAATACCAAGGTGTAAGCTGTTATATTCTCTCTCAAGGTATGTATAGTCCATAAGTGTTCCATACAACAAAAGTATGTTTTATCATAACCATATATGGAATTTATATACCACATTAGTGAGTTTTATCATCACCATTTGGGAGTTCCCATCAAATTTTCTCTATTCTAATTTCTCAAAGCAAAGCATGACTTCTAAAATGCTCATGAGGATGTCAATAAAATTTCCCTAGCTTTAGCAGTAGAAAAAAGCACATGAAATTAACATGTAAACATAAATACCTTCTCATGTACTTAAAGGTCTGTCCAAAAGTTAGAGAGATGGATCCCAAAAACCTAACAAATAGGAATCAATCTAGCTGCAACTTTTGGAAACTGCCAACCTGATTTTGATATTTAAACTTAACAATAGATATCCGATAAGAAAAAAATACATAAACCATGACAAACCATCTCAAACAAACATAAACCATGACAAAACAATACTTGAAACAAAATAATATCGTTGTAACTATCCAAGATAAGTGTAAAGCACAATTTTCATCTCTTTCAACTTTAACACTCTCGAAGGTCCCTGTGTTAAAGTTGAAAAGCATACAAAGATGATAAATAAAAATAGTAGTAAATCTAACTCAAAGTACAAATAAAACAAATAAGATAACCCACTAGGAGAGTTGAAACTTTCCTTATACTCAACAATCTTTTTTAGATAAGATCTTCTCTATTAAGAGACAAGTCACTACATGAACAAAGAACATACATGAGAAAGAGAGAGAGAACAAATTCAATTACTATAGGTTTAGTCAACTATAGTAGCAGTCAAGGTAACCCAGTAAACAAGCAAGGAAATCCCAATTACTGGAGCAACATACCAAGAAACAACAGTCCATAAAATATTAGGTAATGATGACATTCTACACATAAACCAAAGATCAATTTGTATCCCATACAAATCCCATGGCTTTCTTGAGCAAGTTATGAGTTGTTTGGGGTTGCTAAAAGAAACCATAACCCTGTTTGAGTGGAATGAGATCTCTGTTGCATTGTTTGAGTGTTTGGGGCTGCTTGAAGTGAACCATAAGGAAACCCCAATTACTGGAGCAACAGACCCAGAACCAATAGTCTATAAAATATAAGGTAATGATGACATTCAACATACAAACCAGAGCTCAGTTTGTGGCCCATACAAAGCCCATGGATTTCTTACAACTTAGCACACTCAAATAGTGCATTAGAGATATTATTCCACGCAAGTATGAAACCATTACCAAGAAACAACAATCTATAAAATATCAAGTAATGATGACATTCCACACACAAACCAGAGCTCAGTTTGTATCACATACAAAGCCCATGGCTTTATTGAGAAGACTGTGAGTTGTTTGGGGTTGCTAAAAGAAACCATAACCCTATTTTAGTGGACTAAGATCTATGTTCCACTGTTTGAGTGTTTGGGTCTACTTGAAGTGAACCGTAAGGAAACCCAAATTAATGGAGCAACAGACCCAGAAACAACAACCCATAAAATATCAGGTAATGATCACATCCCACACACAAACCATAGATCAGTTTGTAGCCCATACAAATACAATGGATTTCTTACAGTTTAGCACACTCAAATAGTGCATCAGAGATATTATCCCACTCAAGTCTGAACCATGACCTCCTAAGCCTGGTTGTGACCTTCTTGGTGCTTCCTGAAATGAAAAGTGACTTTATTCGGTCTACTTGAACTGAACCATGACCTTCTTGGGGATGGTTGGTCTAAACCGTGACCTATCTGAACTTACTTGAGCAAGCTATGAGTTATTTGGGGTCACTAGGAGGTAACACTCATAACAAAAATAACAAAAGGGTCAAGGTACCACACTATGAGGGGGTGCTAGCATAAGGACCAATCAAGGGTCAACATAAGATCAAGAGTCAACAAGAGGGGTCATGACAAAGTGGGAAAACAACACCTACACCAACAATACAAAGGTGTGTCAATCAAGGTGGGAGAATAACCCTTTTATGCATAGTATTAAGGTGTACCATCAAGGTGGGGACACAACCCTTTTAACCAGAAAACCAAGGTGTCAAACTATTATATTCTCTCTCAAGGTATATAGTCCATAAGTGTTCCATACCACACCAATACATTTTATCATCATTGTATAAGGAATGTACATACCATAAAAAATATTTTTATCATCATCATTTGGGATTTCCCATCAACTCTTCCCTATTCTGATTTATGAAAACAAAGGCTTCTAAAATTCTCATGAGGAAGTCAATAAAATTTCCACAATTTTAGAAGCAAAAAAAAGCACTTGAAATTAACCTGTAAAAATAAATACCTTCTCCTATACTTAAAGTCTTTCAAACAATTAGGGATATGGATTCCAAAAACCTAACAAATAGGCTTAAATCCAACTGCAACTTTTGGAAACTGCAAACCAGATTTTGATATTTAAACTTAGCAACAGATATATGATAAGAAAAAATACATAAACCATGACAAACCATATCAAACAGACATAAACCATGACAAAACAATACTAGAAACAAAGTAGTATCGTTGTAACTATACAAGATAAGTTTAAAGAATAATTTTCATCTCTTTCCACTTTAACACTCCCAAAGGTCCTTGTGGCAACGCTGAAAAGCATACAAAGACAATAAATAACAATAGTAGTAAATATAACTCAAAGTACAAAGAAAACAAATAAGACACCCCACTAGGAGAGTTGAAACCTTCCTTATACTCAACAATTTTTTTTTCAAATCAGATCTTGTTTATTAAGAGACAAGACCCTACAAGAACAAATGACATACCTAAGAGAGAGAGAGAGAGAATAAATTCAATTACTGTAGGTTTAATCAACTATAGTAGCAGTCAAGGTAACCCAACCGACAAACAATAAATCCCCAATTACCGAGTCCATTACCCTGGTGAGTATATAAGTTACTTTACTTGTAATGGCTATATAGTTCCATGTCATGGTATGATTTCTCACGTCTACATGGAATACCCTTGTGGTAATAAATATATAATATAGACTAACTAATGTATTTGGTGATGAATATATATTATAAACTAATAATCAAGAGATATCCCTTTTCAACCTTGTGGGAATAACTATATAGTATAAAATAATTAATCAATATGGTGGTTACTATATAATATGATTATATATTAAACTAATCTAAGGGATTAATATTTATTTAAAAAAATTATGTTATGTTCCATTCATGGAATACCCTTACACGGGCCAAGGAAAAAAAAAGGATTATAGGACATTTACAAACCAAAAACCTTGTAAAGCCCTATTCTCCACCTTCCACGATGCATACTAAGGACCTCGAGAACCCTCGATGATGTTGAGGATGGAGCTCAGTACCGCTGATGTCACCAACAACCATGGCGATGCAGGTCGAAGCCACCACCAAGTATGTTGTTAGAGTGGATTTCACATTGTTCTATTTCAATGGATTTTATACATTACCAGGGTTATAAAACCCTTAATTGACGCCAAATTTTTGGCTTATGGGGGAGGGGAGAGGGTTTCTTTGGGTCTGAGAGACCCTGTTGGAATGGGGGTATGAACTCGGGGGTTAGGGAATTTAATAAATCATGCCAATTGGAAATGTATTTTAGGGTTTAACAAGTTTATAATAGCTATATTTTTGGACTAGTAGCAATGGAGAAAAACACAACAATTGAAAGAACTTGGAGTTTCTTAAAGAGGCGGGCGAGGGATTCTACAACAATAGAGTAAAAATATACCTCTCCTTCTCAGGTTAGTACAAATATAACTTTTGGGGCTACCTAGACTGAACTATGATCTTCTTGGGTCTTCTTGAAATGAACCATGACCTTCTCAGGGCTGCTTGGACTAAACCGTGACCTATATGAACTTGCTTGAGTAGCCGTGAGTTATTTGGGGATGCTAGAAGGTCACACCCATAAAAAAAGGGTTAAGGTACCAAACTATGAGGGAGAGTTAGAATAAGTACCAATCTATGGTCAACATAAGATCACAAGTCAACAAGAGGGGTCATAACAAAGTGGGAAAACAAACTCTACACCAACAAGACCAAGGTGTGTCAATCAAGGTTGGAGTATAACCCTTTTACCCATAGGACCAAGGTGTACCATCAAGGTGAAGAAACAACCCCTTTATGCAAAATACCAAGGTGTCAAAATATTATATTTTCTCTTAGGGTATAAAGTCCATAAGTGTTCCATACCACAATAGTACGTTTTACCATCACCATATAAGGAAGGTCCATACCACATCAAACGTATAAGAAACCAAAAACTCACAAGAATCCAGATAAAGCAAAAAACCTTAAACTTAGAAGAAACCATATCATCTATGAAACTTAGTAAAACTAAGTTATTTTATTAAAATTCAAACTTTAGATATACAGGAAATTTATATGCCTTCCAAAATTAAATTTTGCACCAAAATACTTGACAATACCTCGAAGCAGGACCTGAAACAAGAATGAAACAAGAATCTATAAAACCAAAAAGAAGTCTAGATTTTAAAGTCAACAATAACATTATAAGGAAAAACATGAAATGTATATAAGATAACACATTACTAGTTTATAAAAACAGAGAAGACTATCTAAATAACATCGCCTGTTATGCTTGAATTATTTATGCTGCTTAGACAATCAAAGTTTACATTCCCACCATTCAAGCAAGAAATAAAGTTTCCTTCTTTGGCAACATCTTGAATTCAAATCCCTATAGACATCCAGGTATGTTATTCCTCTTTCTTATGCCAACTGCATTAGATTGCCAAAGGCCATAAATGTGCATTTTCATGTTTATATACACGTCTAATTAAATAAACGTGCATTAATCAACAAAAAATATGGAGGACATAACACAACATGTCATGAACAAAGTATCACAAGGTAAAAGAAATTGAATACATCTTCTACCCTTGTGGAAAAATATTTTGCATATTCAAAGACTACATGCTCAAACCACAAAGGAGCTCACCCATAAACCATGTAGGTTAGCATTTGTCTGCTCTGACTTTTCCATCAACATAAATAAATATTTTCATTACAATGGGTTAGAAGCATAAAATTAAGGAGCTTATATTTTAATGCATTAAAACAATACTAGAAACAAAATAGTACAACTGTAAATAGACAAGATAAGTTTAAAATTTAATGCATAATTTTCATCTCTTTCAACTTTAACACTCCCAAAGGTCCATTTGTTAAAGTTGAAAGCATACAAAGACAATAACTAATATCAGTATAAAGTATAACTCAAAGTACAAGAAAAACAAATAAGATAACCTACTAGGAGAGTTGAAACCTTCGTTATACTCAGCAATATTTTTTTTAGACATGTCATGCTTTAGTCCAACCACCCCAAGAAGGTCACGGTTCAGTTCAAGCAGACCCAAGAAGGTCACGGTTCAGTTCAGGAAGCACCAACAAGGTCACAACCTAGCTTAGGAGGTCATGATTCAGACTTGAGTGGACTAATATCTCTGCTGCATTGTTTCAGTGTGCTAAGCTATAAGAAAGCCATGGGATTTATATGGGCTACAAACCAAGATCTGGTTTGTGTGTGGAATTTCATCATTACCTGATATTTTATGGACTGTTGTTTCTTGGTCTATTGCTCCAGTAATTGGGGTTTCCTTACTTGTTGATTGGGTTACCTTGACTGCTACTATAGTTGACTAAACCTAGAATAATTGAATTATTCTCTCTCTTAGGTATGTCCTTTTTTCCTATAGTGACTTGTCACAGTTCAGTTCAGGAAGCACCAAGAAGGTCATAACCTAGCTTATGAGGTAACAGTTCAGACTTATCAACACTGAAAGAGGTCACACATGTTGGAATATTGGACAATATAGAGAGGGGGCAGGTGGATAAGTATCGATAAATTTTAATAATCAATACCACTTTTAATTTATTCATTAACACACATAATCAACAAGATACACAAAATAGAAATTTATCATGGAAACCCAATTGGGAAAACCACCAATACTTCCTATTACTGCAAAATTATATTTACAAATAGTTTTTTCCTTCTACTATAGACAAAGATGCTACAACACCCTATTTGCCAGCAACTATTGGAAGGAAGCTACGACCCCTTGAATTTATCAGCTACTACTAAAAGGATGATATGACACCCTATTTACCAGCTACCACTGGAAGGAGGATACAACCCCCTTGTAGGTATGTAGCCTTCCCTAGCACCACCCTGCCACCCTAATATGATTATACAATCTTTGAATTTTGTACACCTATGGATCTTTCCAATGTAATGTACATAGACACTTACTTGCGAGTTTAAAGAATTTTCTATATACCCTCAAATGTATCTCTTTGTCACTTCCCCTCCCTCCTTGGAGGAGGAAACATGATCATTTATTCTACCTGAGTTACCCATCTCTTATACTCAATGGATTCTGCATGCGTTCGATGATTCATGTTTCCTTTTTTTTCTTTAAAGATCCTCTTTTAGGTCTACACCAGCAAGAATTTCCCTCCTAATAACATTCTGATCCAGACTGTGTATTGATACTTTATCTTCCTTGAATCGCAAAAAGATTGAATGGATGAGAAGAACCGCAGCAAAAATCAATGGTCTCTGTTAGTTTTGCATTCGTAGACAAATCGACGGCGGAGAAGCATCCTCTAGAAAATCAATAGTGTGGAGAGCTTCACTTGCAAAATAAAAAAATAGATCAAAATTTCACTCTCGCACCCTGCATCCTACATGTTGCATTCCACATCCCGCATGCGGAACGACCGTTGTAGAGATTGAAGTTGCGGAAATCAAAATTTGCCATAATTCATTTCCGCATCCCACAAATTGTGGAAAGCAGATTTCACTAAACGACATTTTCGGATCCCACATCCTGTATCCCACAAATTACGTAAAGCAGATTTCTCCAAATGACATTTCCGCATCCCGCATCTTGCAAGTTGCGGAAAGGGAATTGTAGAAGGGAAAATGTGGAGTCCAAAATTCTGCAAAGCGCATTTCTGCATCCCGCATCCCGCAAGTTGCTGAAAGGAAGTTGCGTAAGGAAAAATATGCAGAAATTTGATCTATTCATGAAAATTTCTAATTCTAAAACTGATTTTGAGCATTCAGGCCATCACGAATCTGGCCGATCTAACTCCATAACAACTTAGAAAATTCATTGAAATAAAATTACATACACATATACATCATTCATGAAATATACATCTGCATCAAATACATTCCATTCAAGCATTCATCATATTCATATTCATTTATAAACAAGTACAATTGCAGGGATTGAAACACAAGAAAAACTTATCTTTATTAGAAGGTTGTGCCGCAACCAGCTATGTCACTGCAATTTTCCACTCAGCCATAGGCTTGTGTGCTCATCAATCTCTCAGCAACACTACCACCCCCGAGACGAGCATGATTTCACCAAGGAATAAGGAACACTAGCAGACTCCCTCATAGCCAAGGATACAATAAAACTCAGCTAAGCCAACATGGTTGGGTTTATCAGGCTTACACAAGAAGTGGTTCACACATAGTCAAAATTCACACAAGACACAGCTGAGCCAACTACCAGTTAAGTTTATCAGGCTGGAAAGGAGGTGGAAATACTGACTGCTAGGCTAGTGATATCAATCCCAGAGCTATGAACACTTGCACAAAATCCAGCCTGGATTATAAATCATCTACACAACCAACACCGAGAATGAATCCCTTCTCTGCTCCACAATCCATCGGGCTATTCCTTCCCTCTCCAGTGCTATCTTGGGTGTACAAAGAAGAAAACCAACCCCCACCTCAGATCTGTCTGCGAGGTTCCTTTTTACACTAGGTTCATCAGGCAAGTCCAGGCTCCATTTCCATTTCCCCAAGCCAGTTCAGAGACCACACAAGGGTGTACATACAGTGATGACAGTTCTGGGATTAAGGAAACGTTACAGAGGCCAATAATGATTTACACACAATGATCACAGTTCTAGGTTCAAGAAAACATTACAGAGGCCAAGGAAATCACACACACACATCAATTACGAACTTATGAGCATTGCATGAGCTAGATCAACTGATACAATCACAGAATCCAAATATTCTTGATGGTTTATCAGTAAGACACAGTTTCTGGGTATGCGTGTTTAGGAAGACGATTGACAGACAGGGAAATCGTGAAGGAGGAAACAAAACTGATGTTTTTTGCGTGAGTCTATGTGCTTGAATGAAAAATGAATCCCTGAATGAATCCATGATCCATCAACAAAACTTCCTGCCATTTTTTTTCCAAAACATGAGGGAAGGTGAAACATGAACGCATGACGGAATGGCATGCATTTTTGGGTGTTTTTCTTTCCCATGCAATAAAAAACATGATTTTCATAAATGGTGCTCTGCCCATTTCAAATTTCTACCAAAACGCTTCCCATTCCCACCAAATGGATCAAGGTTAAACATCCCCCCCCTTATCCTTAGGAAAATAATTCCCCCATGTCTTTAACGTATGCGGTGCATAGCTGGCTGTAGGTTTTTAACTAATTTGTATTTTACATGATGTCTCAAGCATACCGTGCATGGATAGCACATCAACCTTCCGTGTTGATTCTAACCATCGATCACAAACATAAAATCAATGGTAGGGAATTGGCCTTGAGCTCCTTTCCATGATTTAATACAATATTCACATCATTTGAAATTTAATATCATAGAATAAAAAACCGGGGTGTTACATTCGCCTCCCCCTTCAATAACACTGTCCTCGGTGCTTAACAATTTAACAAAATAGAAAACTACACTCGCACCACCCTCAGGGATTTTCAAAAATTTAACCAACAATGAATGTTCTAGTCGCATGGAATCCTCCAGCTCCCATGTAGGTTCCTTAGGACCGCAGTACTTCCTCTACACCTTTTTCTGTCCAATGGCACAATATGAAGCTTTTCCAAGTCCATGCCTGCATGCATTAGCAAGCACCACATGATCTTCTTCTGGGTCTTGGTGAATCCTTCTCCTCAGCTTGGAGCATTTCCAATGCCTTTGGAAACCAACAACACCTATTCCCAAGCCTCAAGCAATCAATCAATTCCTGTGTTAGTATTCACAAGATTTTCCAAAATCATAAATGAATCACATGGAAATGTATATCGACATAGAAACAATCAAAACAAATTTTCAAGTGAATCAAATACTTTTCCGAATAAGTATCTTCTCCTGGTTCCACAGGTATCCGACTTGGATTTATACAACCATGGCATTCACAACCCTGCCCCACCCCATACCTGGGTGTGGATTAAAGGGTAGCCAAATTTCTGCAAGCCTCTGATTACCTGCAAACATCTTTTAATAGAGATCTGGAAGCTCTGCTTCAGAGCCTAAAACTCCCTCTGGGTTCTTACCAAGCTCGGTGCCCCTTTTCAGGACACCACAACAAATCAATTAACATGTCAGATTTATTCCTATAAGATGCAATCTATAATAGGTTTTTCAAAACTATGTCTACATCATATGCTCATGTATTTTTATAGAAAATCAATAACAAAAAAACCTTGACAAGTAAACTAAATACTTCTTTGTATAACATCTCTCAACCGAGATCTTGTAGCCCTGTCCAAATCCCAACACCTCTCTGGGTGCTTAATAGAAGCTCTTCTTAAGGCTCAACACTTCCTCCCAGTGCTGACTAATGCTCAGGTGCTTACTTTCTAGGAACCATAACAAATTAAGTCACATGTCAGATTCATTTTCGCAGGATTTATTTCTTAACAAGATTCTCAAAATATTAGTTGAATCATTATGTACATGTGTTTTTATAAAAATTCAACAAAGATGTGATAAGTAATCAAATACTTATTTGTGTAGAAGTTCGTGGCCATGGCCATCCTAGCTTCAGATCCTAACACCTCCTTGGTGCTTAATGACATCTCTAGCCTATGGGCCTAGCACCATTCCCAGGTGCTCAGCAATGCTAAGGCGCTTACTTTCCAAACACCATAATACCTAGGGATTAGTCTCTTCACGGATCCCCCACTCTCGTGATAGTCCCCATACGATGTGAATGTGTTCAGAAAGAATTCTATCCAGATGTCTTACTCCTGGGTGTCCCCAGTGATGCATAACGATGCATAGTTGGAAGGGGGGAACAAAAGCTATGTACATCCTGTACATCCTTCTAGAGGAGCCATGTATTCTCTGTATATGTTGTTGTTGTCTTACTTGCGTTACATATAGACATTCAGTTTACATTAGATATTGAAAAAAAAATATTCCAACCATAGTTTTTCGAAACTATTCCAGACACACCCCTCCCAGAAGCTATGTGTCCAAGTACATCCTTCCGATGAGCCATATACGCCCAGTACACATTATCATCATCTCTCCTGCGTTACATATAAGCAAGCAGTTCACATGAGATGTCATAGATTTTCAAATCTATTTGTGCCTGGATAAATTCCAATTATCAATGATCAGATAACATTGATAGTCAAATCAAAATTTGAATTCACAATTTTGTTTCCTGTAGAAAAAATCAAATTCTACATTCATGAGGTCATCCCCATATTGTTTGGCTTTTGCAAGTGGGATTACTCATCCCTTATTTACACATTCTGCCCAAAACTTGGACATTCACATATAACATGTCAAATGGACTTGAAACCATTTTAAATCAGCCAAATAGTTAATACATTCGATTAACAACAGAAGTAAAAAAAACAAATCTAAAGCTTAAACTTTATTCTGTTCCAAAAACATCAGAATTTCAGTCATGCGATCTTTCTTATAGCATATGGTAGTTTCTTGCCTTGGTTTCAGCTCAAGTCATTCTACGTGCAATCTTCGGGAAGGGTCATTTCTTCATGGAACTAAAAGTTCTCATGTAGGTTTCCATAGTCTATACATAGACTCAGCTTTTCGTGCAAAATATCCTTCAACGATCTTCCTGCAATACCTGAAAGCATTATTAATGAGGCACATAAATGTATATGGTGCGTTTGGTACTACTGCAAACTCATAAGATCCATAACTTGCTTCGAGTGCTATCTTATGAAAGTTTTCATCCATGATCCTTTCCTGCTGATCGCTAGACCTTAAGTCATTTCTGGAAAATACTTTTGCTCTTCTTATTCATTCCAAGGGGTCAACAAATCTAGGCAATTGATACTTGTTCTTCAAAGTGACTTTGTTCAGCTATTTATAATCAATACACAACCAGAGTGTATCATCTTTCCTTTTCACAACTAGGGATGGTGTTTTCCAAGAAAAAACACTCGGTTTGAGGTACTTCTTTTCCTGTAATTCCTGTAGCTGCATTTTTAGCTTCAACATTATCAGTATGCTCACCCTATAAGGCATCTGGGATACTGGTGCTGATCTCGGTGCAAATTCAAGGGTAACATTAGTGTCACTCTTCACTGGAATTTCATCAAGAAAAACATTACCGAATTCCTATAACATATGAAACCCCTCCCATATAGGAGTACCATTCTTTGCTATCTCCAAAACATGAGTTGCACATATCCTACGACCTTTCCCAAAGAATTTATCCAGTTGCATTGCGGAATACTTTCTTCTCGAGATTACATTTGGAAATCCTTTCACAACCCTTAGGTTGCCTTCTTCATCCAAGCACTCAAAAGTCTTTTTGTAACAATCAAGATTTGCTTTGTGTGCTTCCAACCAATCCATTCCAATGACGAAATCACATGATTTAAGTGGAAAAATATTTAGGTCGACTCAGGTGACCAACCCATCCATGACTAATGGACATTTCGTTACGACCTCACTGAATTTCTTCTTGATTCCACTAGCTAGTTAGACTAACCACGATCTTCTATTCTTTAATTCATTCAAAGTTCCTATCTCAACAAGTCCAGGGGTGATATAGTTGGGAGATGATCTAGGGTCAAACAAAATAGAAACAGTCTATTTAGCAATCTCACCCTCAACTTCCACCTTAGTCGAGTTATGACCTGCCCGGTGGTTTTCTAATGCTGCATAAATTTTAGGAATAATCCTTGCTTCTTGACCCACAATTTCAGTTTCTTGGGTGCTAGGGGCTTGGCCCTCATTCCTATTCGCAAGTGGACAATCCCTGTGTAGATGGAATCCTCCACATCCCCAACATATTAGTGGTTCCTTTAGCTTTTCATCCATTATTCTGGCTGGTTCAATCACAGCTTGTGATGGTGCTACCTTTGCTGCTTCAGGAGGTGAGAAGGTTTAAAATATTTCTTCCTTGGTTTAATCTTTTCGTTCTTCTTGTGGGGATTTTTCCTACTCCCTTTTGCCTCTGTTAACTGATGCCCAGAGTTTACCTGCCTTTAGAGATATGCCACATTCTGCAACATGGCTGTAATCAACTAGTTTTGTTCTACCGTAGCTTTGACCAACCTTTTATTTTCTTCCTTGCAATCCTGTAACTCTATCCTCAAGATTCTTATGGTAGCTGCAGCATCCAGGAAAATCTTTGTTCCCCCTTCCCAATAGTCTCATCTCCATGAAGTTGGGTACTATAAGATGGCCTTACATACCTTTCTTCATGTGGAAAAATTTGGCACAAACGGGGTCCTCCACATCTCCAGAATTTGAGAGGCATTCTGCTCTCTTGTGGATCCCTTTCCTTTTTCCCCATAGTGTCTTTCCTGTGCTCATAGGGATCCCACATGTCATTCATGCTGTTACTTTTCTGGTCATTGATCTTCTTTGACCTCCCTGGGTCAGACCAAGATCAATTCTTCAATATACCTTGTGGTTCTGCAAAATGTCTTAACAACATTGTTTGTTAGTCAATCTTAGAAATTTAAATAAGTACTTACCATTTGCTTCTTGTAGTCATGAATGTTCAATGGTTCTTTCCTCGTGTTGGCTAAGTTTAACAATTCTGCTAATTATCACTCTTCTTGCTGTAGTTATTTTCTACAATAGCAACTGTCTTGCCTCTGTCACTGCTCTCCATGGCCCATTGAGGCCCAAAGTTACAAAATGAACTCTGATACCACACTGTCATGTCACCTCCCACCTTGGAGGAGGAAATGCGATCATTTCTTATACCTGAGTTACCCATCTCTTATACTCAATGGATTCTGCATGCATTTGATGCTTCCCGTTTCCTTTTTTCTTTCTTTAAAGATCCTCTTTCAGGTCTACACCAACAAGAATTTCCCTCTTGCTAACATTCTGATCCAGACCGTGCATTGATTCTTTATCTTCCCCGAATCACAGCAAGATTGAATGGCTGAGAAGAACCCCAACAAAAATCAACGATCTCTGTCAGTTCCACATCCGCAAACAGATCAATGGGGGGAAAGCATCCCGCAAAAAATCAATGGTGTAGAGAGCTTCACTTGCGGAATCGAAAACATATCAAAATTTCAGTCTCGCACCCTACAACCTGCATCCCACATGGGGAACGGCCATTGCGGAGATCGAAGTTGTAGAAATAAAAAATTTACCATAAGTCATTTTTGCATCCCCAATCTCGCAAATTGTAGAAAGTAGATTTTTCCAAATGACATTTTCGCATCCTGCATCTAGCAAATTGCAAAAAGTAGATTTTGTCAAACGAAATTTTCGCATCCCGCATCTCGCATCCTGCATCCCACATCCCACATCCCGCAAGTTGTGGAAAGGGAATTACGGAAGAGAAAATGTGGAGTCCAAACTTCTGCAAAGCGTGTTTCCGCATCCCATATCCTACAGGTTGCGGATGTAAAAATCTGCGGAAATTCAATCTTTTCATGAAAATTTCTATGTCTAAAACTAATTTTGAGCATTCAGGCCATCACGAATCTGACCGATCTAGCTCGATAAAAACTTAGAAAATTCATTGAAATAAAATTACATACACATATACATCATTTCATGAAATATACATCTGCTTCAAATACATTCCATTCAAGCATTCATAATATTCATATTCATTTATAAAGAAGTACAATTGCAGGGATTGAAACACACAAAATACTTATCTTTATCAAAAGGTTGTCCCACAACCAGCTATGTCACTGCAATGTTCCACCCAACCATAGGCCAATGTGCTCATCAATCTCTCAGCAACGCTGCCACCCCCGAGTTGGGCATGATTTCTCCAAGGAATAAGGAACACTAGAAGACTCCCTCACAACCAATGATATAATAAAACTCAGCTAAGCTGACACGGTTGGGTTTATCAGACTTACATAGGTAGTGGTTCATACATAGTCAAAATTCACAAAGGACACAGCTGGGCCAACTACCAGTTGGGTTTATCAGGCTGGAAAGGAGGTGGAAAGATTGACTGCTAGGGTAGTGAGCTCCATCCCAGAGCTATGGACACCTGCACCAAATCTAGCTTGGCTTCTAAAGAATCTGCACAACCAACACCAAGAATCATTCCCTCCTCTGCTGCACAGTCCCTCGGGCTATGCCTTCCCTCTCCAGTGCTATCCCAGGTGTACAAAGAAGAAAACTAGCCCCCCCCCAGATCTATCTATGAGGTTCCTTTTTACACTAGGTTCATCAGGCAGGTCCAGATTCCATTTCCATTTCCCTAAGCCAGTTTAGAGACCACATAAGGGTGTATATACAATGATTACAGTTCCGGGATTAAGCAAACATTACAAAGGCCAACAAGGATGTACACATAGCGATCACAGTTCTAGGTTCAAGAAAAAATTATAGAGGCCAAGGAAAGCACACACACACAACAATTATGAACTTCTGAGCATTGCATGAGCCAGATTGACTGATACAATCACGAAATCCAAATCTTCTTGCTGGTTTATCAGTAAGACACGGTTTCTGGGATGTGTGTTTAGGAAAATGATTGACAGATAGGGAAATCGTGAAGGAGGAAACAAAACTAAGGTTTTTTGCTTGAGTCTGTGTGCTTGAATGAAAAATGAATCCCTGAATGAATCCATGATCCATCAACAAAATTTCCTATCGTTTTCTTTCCAAAACATGAGGGAAGGTGAAACATGACTGCCTGAGGGAATGACATGCATTTTTGGGTGTTTTCTTTCCCATGCAATAAAAAACATGATTTTCAGAAATGGCACTCTTCCCATTTCAAATTTATGCCAAAAATCTTCCCATTCCCACCAAATGGCTCAAGGTTAAACATCCCCCCCTTATCCTTTGGAAAATCATGCCCCAATCTCTTTAACGTTTGAGGCGTATAACTGGCTGTAGGTTTTTGATTAATTTGCATTTTACATGATGTCTTAAGCATACCGTGCCTGGCTAGCACATAAACCATCGACGTTGATTCTAACCGTCGAACATTAACACAAAATCAATGGAAAGGCCTCGGCCTTGAGATCCTTGCCATGATTTAATACAATATTCACATCATTTGAAATTTAATATCATAGGGTCAAAAACTGGGGTGTTACATTCCTCTCCCCCTTCAATAGCATTTTCCTCAGTCCTTAACAATTTAACAAAATAGAAAACTACACTGGCACCTCCATCAGGGCTTTTCAACAATTGAACCAACAATGAATGTGCCACTTGCATGGCATCCTCTAGCTCCCATGTAGCTTCCTTAGGACCCCAGTGCTTCCTCTGCACCTTTTTCTGTCCAATGGCAGGATTTGGAGCTTTTCCAAGTCCTTGCTTTCATACATCAGCACACATCACATGATCTTCTTCTAGGTCTTGGAAAATCCTTCTCCTCATCTTGGAACATTTCCAATGCCTTTGGAAACCAGGAACACCTATGCCCAAGTCTCAAGCAATCAATCAATTCATGTTTTAGTATTCACAAGATTTTCCAAAATCATAAATGAATCACATGCACATGTATATCAACATAGAATCAATCAAAACAAATTCTCAAGTGAACCAAATACTTATCTGCATAAGTATCTTCTCTTGGTTCCACATGTATCCGAATTGGCTTTATACAACCATGGCATTCACAACCCTGCCCCACCCCATACCTAGGTGTGCATTAAAGGGTATCGCAATTTATGCAAACCTCATTGTACCTGCAAATATCTTTTAATCGAGATCTGGCAGCTCTGCTTCAGAGCCTAAAACTCCCTCTAGGTTCTTACCAAGCTCGACACCCCTTTTTTGGACACCACAACAAATCAATTCACATGTCTGATTTATTCCTATAAGATGCAATCTATAACAGGTTTTTCAAAACTATGTCTACATCATATGCTCATGTATTTTTAGTATTTACAAAAAATCAATAACAACAAAAGTTTGATAAGTAAACTAAATACTTATCTATATAACATCTCTCAACCGATATTTGGCAACCCTGTCCAGACCCCAACACCTCTATGGGTGCTTAATAGAATCTATGCTTAAGGCTCAACACTTCCTCCTAGCGTTGACTAATGCTTAGGTGCTTACTTTCTAGGAACCATAATAGATTAAGTCACATGTCAGATTCATTTTCGCAGGATTTATTTCTTAACAAGATTCTCAAAATCTCAGCTGAATCATTATGTACATGTGTTTTTACATAAATTCAAAAAAAATGTGCTAAGTAATCAAATACTTATCTGTGTAGAAGTTTGTGGTTGTGGTCATCCTAGCTTCAGATCCTAACAACTCCTTGGTGCTTAATGACAACTCTAGCGTACATGCCTAGCACCATTCCTAGGTGCTCACCAATGCTAAGGCGTTTACTTTCCAAACACCATAATACCTAGGGGTTATGCTCTTCATGGAGCCCCCACTCTTGTGATAGTCGCCTTAGGGCATGAATGTGTTCAGAAAGAAGTCTATCCAAGTTTCTTACTCCTGTGCCTCCCCAATGATGCATACCGATGCCTAGATGGCAGGGGGGAACAGAACATTAGAGGAAATTTGGGGTCTAAAATGGGCCTTATAAGAAAACGAGCCAACAATAAATTTTGTGAGTTGGAATTCAAGAACCAATAGAATTTCAATAAAATGAGTCAACCATAATGGTTGAATTGACATATTTGTCATAAAAGAAAACTACTTTTTTTGTTCATATTTTCGACATATCTCCCTGTGTTTTTACTCAAATTTCAGGCAGGAGAGCTCGTTGGATGCGGAATTTAATTCCACATCCAACAAGTACCCACACTGCATACTTTTGACAAACTGTTCTACCCCAAAAACAAGAAATACCTGAAAAACATGATGATGTCACGTTTTTTAGGTATTTCTTGGTTTTGGGGTAGCGAGGTCTATAAAAAGTATGTAGTATGGGTACTTATTGGACGCAGAATTAAATTCCACAATCAATGAGCTCTCCCGCTCATAATTTGAGTACAAACACAGGGAGATATGTCGAAAATACGAACACAAAAAGTAGTTTTTTGCATTCTTCCTCCAAAATTAATAACTATTATTTTATTATTTTCCTTAGGAGGCCCATTTTAGACCTCAAATTTTCTCTAATGGCTATGTACATCCCATACATTCTTGCAGAGGAGCTATGTATTCTCTATATATGTTGTTGTTGTCTTACTTGCGTTACCTATAGATATGCAGTTTACATCAGATATTGAAAAAAAAGATTTCAACCATAGGTGTTTGAACCTATTCTAGACACACCCCTCCAGGACGCTATGTATCCAGGTACATCTTTCTGAGGAGCCATGTACGCCAAGTACACATTTTCATCATCTCTCCTGCATTACATATAAGCAGTCAGCTCACATGAGATGTCATATATTTTCAAATCTATTTGTGCCTAGATAAATTCCAATTATCAATGATCAGATAACATTGATAGTCAAATCAAAATTTGAATTCACAATTATGTTTCCCATAGAAAAAATCAAATTATGCATTCATGAGGTCATCCCCATATTGTTTGGCTTTTGCAAGTGGGATTACTCATATGTTATTTACACATGCTGCCCAAAACATGGACATTCACATATAACATGTCATCTTGACACCATTTTAAATCATCCAAATAGTTAATACATTCGATTAACAACATAATTCAAAAAAAATAAATCTGAAGTTGAAACTTTATTCTGTTAGAAAAAAAATCAGAATTTCAGTCATGCGATCTTTCTCATAGCATATGGTAGTTTCTTTCCTTAGTTTCAGCTCAGGTCATTGTATGTGCAATCTTCAGGAAGGGTCATTTCTTCATGGAACTACAAGTTCTCGTGGCAAGCTTCCACAGTCTATACATAGACTCAACTTTTCCTGCAAAACAACTGAAAGCATTATTCATGAGGCAGATAAATGTATCTGGTGCGTTTTGTACTACTACAAACTCATAAGATCCATACCTTGCTTCGAGGATGTCTTATGAACATTTTCATCCATGATCCTTACCCACTGGTCGCCAGACATTAAGTAATTTATGGAAAATAATTTTTCTCTTCTTATTCGTTCCAAGGGGTCAACACTTCTAGGAAATTGATACTTGTTCTTCATAGTGACTTTGTTCAATTGTTTATAATCAATACACAACCATAGTGTATCATATTTCTTTTTCACAACCAGGGATGGTGCTTTCCAGGAAAACACACTTGGTCTGAGGTACTTCTTTTCCTGCAATTCTTGTAGCTGCATTTTTAGCTCCAGCATTCCCGGTATGCTCACCCTATAAGGAATCTGGGATATTAGAGCTGCTCCCGACGGAAGTTCAAGGGTAACATTAGTGTCACTCTTCACTTGAATTTCATCAGGAAGAACATTCTCGACTTCCTGTAACATATGAAACCCCTCCAATCTAGGAGTACCATTCTTTGCTATCTCCAAAACATGAGTTGCATATACCCTGCAACCTTTCCCATAGAATTTATCCAGTTGCATTGCGGAAGACTTTCTTCTCGATATTACTTTTTGAAATCCTTTCAAAACCCTTAGGTTTCCTTCTTCATCCAAGCACTCAAAAGTCTTGTTGTAACAATCAATATTTTCTCTGTGTGCTTCCAACCAATCCATTCCAATGAGGACATCATATGATTTAAGTGGAAAAATATTCAGATTGGCCTAGGTGACCAACCCATCCATGACTAATGGACATTTCGTTACCACCTCACTGACTTTATTCTTGATTCCAGTGGTTAGTTGGACTAACCATGATATTCTATGCTTTGATTCCTTCAAAGTGCCTATCTCAACAAGTCCAGGGGTGATATAGCTGTGAGTCGATCCAAGGTCAATCAAAACAGAAACAGTCTGTTTAGCAATCTCACCCTCAACTTCCACCATAGTCGAGTTATGACCTACCTGGTTGGTCTTCTAACACTGCATACATTTTAGGAATAATCCTTGCTTCCTAACACACAGTTTCAGTTTCTTGGGTGCTAAGGGCTTGGCCCTCATTCCTATTCGCAAGTGGACAATCCCTGTGCAGATGGAATCCTCCACATCCCCAACATTTGAGTGGTTCCTTTAACTTTTCCTCCATTATTCTAGCTTGTTTAATCATAGCTTGTGATGGCTGCCTTCATTGCTTCAGGAGGTGAGAAGGTTTAAAATATTTCTTCCTTGGTTTAAGCTTTTTGTTCTTCTTGTGGGGATTTTTCCTACTCCCTTCTGCCTCTGTTAACTGATGCCCAGAGTTTATCTTGGTTTGGAGATCTTCCATATTCTGCAGCATGGCTGTAATCGACTGGTTTTGTTCTACTATAGCTTTTACCAACCTTTTACTTTCTTCCTTGCAATCCTGTAACTATGTCCTCAATATTCTTATGGTAACTGTGGCATCTGGGAAACTCTCTTGTTCCCCCTTCCCAATAGTCTTAGCTCCATGAAATTGGCTACTTTAAGCTGGCCTTACATACCTTTCTTCATGTGGACAAATTTGGCACAAATGGGGTCCACATCTCCGGGATGTGAGTGGCATTCTTCCCTCTTGTGGATCCCTTGGATTTTTCCCCATAACGTCTTTTTTGTGCTCATAGGGATCCCGCACGTGATTCATGCTGTTACTTTTCTGGTCGTTGATATTCTTTGACCTCTCTGGGTCAGACCAAGATCAATTCTTCAATCTACCCTGTGGTTCTGCAAAATGTGTTAACAACATTGTTTTTTAGTCAATCTTACAAAATTAAATAATTACTTACCATTTTCTTCTTGTAGTCAAGAATGGTGAATGGGTCTTTCGTCATGTTGGATAAGTTTAGCAATTCTGCTAATTAGCACTCTTCTTGCTGTAGTTATTTTTTGCAATAGCGATTGTCTTGCCTCTGTCACTACTCTCCATGGCCCATTGAGGCCCAAATTTACAACATGAGCTCTGATACCACACTGTCACATCCCCTCCCCCCTTGGAGGAGGAAACATGATAATTTCTTAGACCTGAGTTACCCATCTCTTATACTCAATGGATTCTGCATGCGTTTGATGATTCCCGTTTCCTTTTTTTCTTTAAAGATCCTCTTTCAGGTCTACACCAACACGAATTTCCTTTTTTGCTAACATTCTGATCCAGACCGTGCATTGATTTTTTATCTTCCCCGAATCACAGAAAGATCGAATGGCTGAGAATAGCCGCAACAAAATATCAACGGTCTCTGTCAATTCCACATCCGCAGAAAAATTGATGACAGAGAAGCATCCCGCAGAAAATAAACGGTGTAGAGAGCTTCACTTGAGGAATAAAAAACATATAAAAATTTCACTCTCGTACCTCGCATCCCGCATGCCTCCTTCCGCATCCCGCATCCCGCACCCCACATGCAGAAAGGCCATTGTGGAGATCAAAGTTGCAGAAATCAAAATTTACCATAAGTCATTTTTGCATCCTGAATCCCGTATCCCACAAATTGTGGAAAGCATATTTCTCCAAACGACATTTCCGCATCTTGCATCCCGCATCCTGCATCCCGCAAATTGCGGAAAGCAGATTTTGCCGAACGACATTTTTGCATCCCACATCCTGCATCCCACAAGTTGTGGAAAGGGAATTGCAGATGGAAAAATGCAGAGTCCAAACTTCTACAAAGCACATTTTCGCATTCCGCATCCCGCAGGTTGCAGAAGGAAAAATATGCAGAAATTCGATCTATTCATGAAAATTTCTAAGTCTAAAACTGATTTTGAGCATTCAGGCCATCACGAATCCGACCGATCTAGCTCCATAACAACTTAGAAAATTCATTAAAATAAAACTACATACACCTATATACAATTCATGAAATATACATCTACATCAAATACATTCCATTCAAGCATTCATCATATTGATATTCATTTATAAACAAGTATAGTTGCAGGGATTGAAACACAAGAAATACTTATCTTTATCAGAAGGTTATCCCACGATGAGCTATGTCGCTGCAACCTTCCACCCAACCATAGGCCAGTGTGCTCATCAATCTCTTAGCAGCACTACCACCCCCGATCTGGGAATGATTTCCCTAAGGAATATGGAACACTAGTAGACTCCCTCATAGCTAAGGATACAATAAAACTCAACTAAGCTGAAATGGTTTCGTTTATCACGCTTACACAGGTAGTGGTTCACATAAGACACAGTCAGGCCAACTACCAGTTGGGTTTATCAGGCTGGAAAGGAGGTGGAAAGACTGACTTCTAGGATAGTGAGCTCAATCCCAGAGCTATGGACACCTGCACCAAATCTAGATTGTCTTCTAAAGCATCTACACAACCAACACCAGGAATCATTCCCTTCTCTGCTCCACAGTCCCTCGGGCTATGCCTTCCCTCCCCAGTGCTATCTCAAGTGTACAAAGAAGAAAACCAGCCCCCCCCCTAGATCTATTTCTGAGGTTCCTTTTTACACTAGGTTCATCAGGCAGGTCCAAACTCCATTTCCATTTCCCCAAGCCAGTTCAAAGACCACACAAGGATGTACATACAATGATTATAGTTTTGGGATTAAGGAAACGTTACAGAGGCCAAGAAAGATGTACACACAGTGATCACAGTTCTAGGTTCAAGAAAACATTACAGAGGCCAAGGAAAGTAGGAACACACAACAATTACGAACTTATGAGCATTGCATGAGCCAGATCGACTGATACAATCACATAATCCAAATCTTCTTCCTCGTTTATCAGTAAGAAATGGTTTCTGGGTATGCACGTTCAGGAAAACGATTGACAGACAGGGAAATCGTGAAGGAGGAAAAAAACTGAGGTTTTTTGCATGTGTCTATGTGCTTGAACGAAAAATGAATCCATGATCCATCAACAAAACATCTTTCCGTTTTTTTCCAAAACGTGAGGGAAGGTGAAACATGAACGCATCAGGGAATGGCATGCGTTTTTGGATGTTTTTCTTGCCCATGCAATAAAAATCGTTAGTTTTAGAAACGTGCTCTGTCCATTTCGAATTTCTGCCAAAACTCTTCCCATTCCCACCAAACAGCTCAAGGTTAAGCATCCCCGCCCTTATCCTTAGGAAAATCATTCCCCCATCTCTTTAACGTTTGCGGTGCATAGCTAGCTGTAGGTTTTTAATTAATTTGTATTTTACATGATGTCTCTGTTGATGTATTTGTAACTTTTGAATGTATTCACTTGTATATATTATGTATTGTACCCTGATGTTTATTCCGGGAAGTATCTATAATGTAATTGATTCATGTCATACCCCAATGTTCCGATCGGGATATTTAATAATGTAAACAAGTCATGTAAAGTCATTGAGGTTAACCCTCCATTGTAAGTCAAGGCAATAGTATGCACAATTGTGTCGAGGCTAACCCTCCTTGTTGATCGGAGGGCAAAGTCCCCATAGTTGTGGGGCACTAGGGTTATTAGACTCTCATAGAGATGTCGGCCCTGGTAAGTAATTGCTAAGTGGGGCCAACATGTTGAAGTGGAAATTAAGTGAATGAAAGAATATAAATAGAGAGTGAGCCTCTCTATTTATTACACACACACTCACTCACTAGGGCGCATGAGTGAGATAGGAGAAGCTCTCTTAAGTGAGAGAGAGAGAGAACAAGATGTGGAGATCATCTTTTATGTTTTTGGGTTTTATTGCTGCCATTGGTGCTCATTCTATCTTTGAGGAAGTTGTTGGGTTTTGTCCTTTATGGTTTCCTCGAGGAAAATTCTTTGTCTCTTGTCTCTTGTGTTTATTGCTATGCATGTTATTCTCTCAGATAAGATCCTAAGATCATATTGCTTAAATGATAAAAATCTAACATGGAATCAGAGCTAACCTGAGAAGAAGACATGTTGCAGTTGTATAAGCTAGGGCTTCTTACTTTTTGGGTCTCTCTCCACAATCCAGCAGCAAAAGTATGCTAGGATGACTCTCCATTGAAGGGCACATTTTTCTGTCGAAGCGGAATTTGACTACGGACATTTTCAGTTTTTGATGCGGGAAATTAGGTCTTCTTATAGAAGAAGAATTTTTGAGTGAGCCTGACATAGGATTTCTCTCCTCATCAAAGTCAAAGTTTAGAGACCTGGGTTGAGATTTTTGGTTGGGTATAACTCCAGGAAAGTCAAACACTAGTTTGACCCCGGGCCGAAAAAACCCTAAAATACTAAAACTAATAAGTTTTGGTACATTCGCTATATCTCGGGATTGGAGAAGGCTCAATAGCTAAAAGTTTCATAGGACTAAGATAAAATCCTGATTTACATAGTTTCCAAATTTCAGCCTCAGATTCTCTATAGTCTAGGAGATAGTATCCCTCTACGTTAGGGTTCCAGCCTCTTGCACTATTCATCCCTAAACATGACACCTGGGGAGAATTACTATATCTCAGGATACAAAGGTCCAAATGAAATTTATGAAGATGTTCTAGAAAGGGCACAAAATTTAATTTATGTGGTAGAAGTTTCAGACCTTGAAGATGAAACAGTGACATGTGGAAGTCCGTACAACTTCTCTATGTTGAACAGTCTTGAAACAGGTCACCTTGGGAAAACGATCATAAGTCCCCATTGGTGAAACAAATTTTGATGAAACCTATGGTGTTGGAATAGGAACAGGAAAGGATACCTTAGTAAGAAGTTTTAGACATATAAGGGTAGTAATGTTGGATATACCACAGAAATAGTATCAGGAATTTCTGTAGAAGAAATTGGTAAACTAGGGCTTCCTGTTCCGGGAGATTCCCTCCACTTTTTTCAAAAAATGAGTACATTGGACAACTCACCTTGAAGAGTTCTATCTTTCTATCGAATCAGATCTAAAATATTCCAAGTTTTGAAAATTAGGGTTTCTCCAATAAACCCTAGATCAGCCAGCTTCGGAACCAGGACAAGCACCTCAAATTGGTAAGATCTAATCTATTGCTATTCTCATTTGAGGTTCTCATTTCAAAGTGATTTATCACATCAGCTTGATGAAAAGCTTGGTGAAGTTGACAAATTCCAAGCATGGAAGTATATGATCTCTCTGAAGAAAATGAATTGGGCACCTACATAAGTAGAGAGGTTCTAGTTCCAGAGGGAGACGAGGCTAAAATCCTTACACAAGAAGAACTTGGTCAAGGCCAAGAAGATCACTGCTGATTCAATCTCGGATCAACTTGTACCACAAATGTCTTCCCTAAAGACACCGAAAGAGATGTTTGATTCCTTGACCAAGATATTTGAAGGGAAGAACATAAATTGGAATATGACTTTGAGAAAACAGTTGAAGAATGTGAAGATCAAGAATGCAGAGACCATACAGTCATACTTTGCAAGGGTCTCTGAAATCAAAGAAAAACTTGTAGCAGTAGAAGACGAAGCTCATAATAAGAGAAGAGAAGATGGGAGCAACTGAAGATCAAGCTCTCACCATCCAAAGAACATCCCTCAAGTGACGAGGAATACGAAGGACTCAACTCTTGAAGAAACTCTTATCCATCTTAGCATTTGGATAAGAAATGATGAATGAGGAAGATGATGAAGCTAAAGGCTCAAGAAGGAGTCTACCCATTAAACAAATAAAGATAAGTATTCAATTGCCATTTCATGATATTGTTTTGTTATGCATTTGTTTATATTCAGTTGATGTATTATGTATGGTAGAATGTTTGCATTAATGACAGTATACTACTAATACGCATGTGATGGGTAAGTATCTCATGGTGCTATACAACTCTCCATTGCTACTTATCTAGAATGAAACCTCTTTGCTAACATATTGGATTAGTGCACAATATCAATGTTGTCCTGGTAGAGATGGAAGGCATCTAGAAAATTTTCCGTGAGATATGGATGAATGTTGTATTGGCTAAAATAGTTGCATGATCATATATTTATGCATAAGAATTTTCCATTATGAATATTCCTTATGAAATGTTTCTAACCATACAAATGCATTTGAATTGTTCTGAAGAACAAGTGACGACAATTCAATAAATAATCCAAGATGAAGAATAATATGACAATACTTTCAAAGAAGAGATCTCAGACACAGTGCAGTTATGTAACACTGTTGAGCAACATCATTGATGAAGAAACTTCCAAGAAGTAGCTAAGAATAAAGGGAAGGAGTGCACTAGTTTAAGAAGAATGATGTCTAGGATGCAGTATAGAGACCTGAAGAAAAGTTCATAGTTCCATCATGCAGTAGATGGAAACATCATGGGATACAAGTCAAGATTCGTAGCATGAGGCATAGACCATGATGAGACATTTGCAGGCACTAGAAATACACATGACATGTAGAATCATATGTGCAAATGAAAGAAGGGCTTGTACAAGCTCAGAAGAAACCCATGGGATAACACATACATGATGAGCTTGATGAAAATCTTAACCTTTGCTACAAGGTTGAATATGAAAGCCTATAGAGGATGAAAAGCTCACAGATGGGTGCGACAAGAACTTTTGAAAAGGTTCAAGATAGAGGATCTTAGTATTCAATGACCCTAGATGGATACATAGAATATTAGTAGAAAAGTAAGCTACTTGTCACTCCGGTACAGAATGTCTCAGTGCATAGAGTACAAAAGATAGAGGGAGAATGATGCTTCTCTTCAAGGGGAGGGACTGAAGAAGATCCAGAGGTTTGACATGGTATGACAGGATGGACAAATTACTGATGACTCTAGGCTTTACTAAGAGTAAAGAAGATTCCAACCTTTGCTTCAAGGTTGAAGGCGGAAGATGAATGATGCTCTTGTTATATGTCGATGACTTGTTTTTGACAGAAAAGAGGAACTCATTAAAGTATGCAGTAGAGATCCTAAGAGGTTCAGGATGATGGACTGGAAGGCCATGACCACACCTATGGAATCGAACTTGAAGCTATTGAGTGTTGCTTCATTAGAGTCGGCTGATGCCACAATGTATCATTAGATGATTTATTCCTTGATGTACCTGACAAATACGAGACCAAATATTTGCTTTGATGTGAACACATTGAGACATGTTCACCTGATGGTTGCAAAGCATATAGTGAGGTACCTGAGGGGTACATTTGATTATGGGCTCAAGTATGAGGCAAATCAGAAGATTAAACTGGAGGGTTATGTGGATTCGTATTGAGTAGGAAGTGCCATTCAGTATGGGATTAGGTGTGATCTCTTGGTTTAGTAGGAAGCATTCCTGTGTGGCACTAAGTACAGCTGAAGTAGAGTATGTCGCAAATTGTTCAGCTATTTGCGAGGTAGTGTGCCTAAGAAAGCTACTGTTTGATTTATTTGATCTCCAGTTGGATGCTACTTGGATATATTGTGACAACCAGAGTTGTGTGAAGTATTCTAAGAACCCGGTGTTCCATGACAAGTCGAAGCATATTGAGATCAAATATCACTATATCAGGGATATGGTGTAGAGAGGAGCAGTGAAGCTCTAGTATGTTGTGACAGATGAACAGATAGTTGATGTGTTGATGAAGCCATTGACTAGAGTGAAGTTTGAGTACTTTAGGGAGAAGCTTGGTGTTCTCTAGATCGAGGTTCCCTCCAAGAGGAAGTGATGAGTCCGTGAGACATTCTGACACGATGAGAGGATTGGTTCCTTCCATGGTCATATGTAAGGGCTGAGCCATTCTGTCATGGTGAGAGGATTGGTTCCTTCCATGTCAGATGTGAGCACTGAGCCATTCTAATGTGACTGTAAGATTGGTTTCTACATGATTAGATATAAGTGCTGAATGCCATTCTTTGAATGGAGGCACCTGGTCAGTTATCAGGAATACTCAGTTTGGGGCTGAAGGCCATTCTGATATGACTGTGGGATGTGTTCTCACATGATCATATATAAGTGTAGGGCCATTCTGATGTGATTGAGGGATGTGTTCCCAATTGATTAGATATAAGGGCTGACGCCATTCTCTAGGAGAATGGAGGCACCTGGTCAGTTACCAGGAATCCTCAACCTGGGTTGAGATCCCTTTCGACATATAGGTTGGATTGGTTCCTCGCATGGTCGAATATAAGTGCTGAGCCCTTCCATGGATGATAGATGGTGTTTCCTATCATGCCAGTGGATGTGAGTGTTGTGCCTTTCCATAGATGATAGTAATTGTGTCCTATCATGCTGGTGGATGTGAGTGTTGTGCCTTTCCATAGATGATAGTAGTTGTGTCCTATCATGCTGGTGGATGTGAGTGCTGAGCCTTTTCACAAATGGTATTAGGTGTGTCCTAGCATGCTGGTGATTGTAAGTGTTGTGCCTTTCCAAAGATGGTAGTAGGTGTGTCCTACCATGCTGGTGGATGTGAGTGCTCTGCCTTTTCACACGTGATAGTAGTTGTGTCCTATAATGCTGGAGAATGTAAGTGTTGTGCCTTTCTGACATGGTGTTGGATGTGTTCCTCTCATGGTTAGATGTGAGTGCTGGCCATTCTGACTTAGAGTCAGATATAAGCGCTGAAAAATACCTACATGGAGGCTAGGCCTACAGCTAGCATGAAAAAGGGTTGGCTCTGTAGAAATTTCTGTGACGAGAAGAATCATGAGATAGCACTCGTGATGATGATCCAGCAGTAATGATCCATATCGAGTGATGATCTAGATCCAGTGATGATGATCCAGCAGTGATGATCCAGATCAAGTGATGATACAGACTTGATGAAGATGACTTGACAATGAAGATGACTTGACGATGAATATGACTTGAAGATGAAGATGACTTGAAGACAAATATNAGAGAAGAAGACTTGTGCTGATAAATTGTGTCGAGAGAATACCTTCCTAGTTAAGAGGGAGTGTTGATGTATTTGTAACTTTGGAATGTATTCACTTGTTATATATTATGTATTGTACCCTGATGTTTATTCCAGGAAGTATCTATAATGTAATTGAGTCATGTCATGCCCCGATGTTCCGATCAGGAGATTCAATAATGTAAACAAGTCATGTAAAGTCATTAAGGTTAACTCTCCATTGTAAGTCCGGGCAATAGTCCCAACAATTCTGTCAAGGTTAACCCTCCTTGTTGATCAGAGGGCAAAGTACCCACAGTTGTGGGGAACTAGGGTTATTAGACTCTCATAGAGATATCATCCCTGGTAAGTAATTGTTAAGTGGGGCTGACATGTTGAAGTGGCCATTAAGTGAATGAAAGAATATAAATAGAGAGTGAGCCTCTCTATTTATTACACACACACTCACTCATTGGGGCACATGAGTGAGACAGGTGAATATCTCTCAAGTGTGTGAGAGAGAACAAGCTGTGGAGATCATATTTTATGTTTTCGGGTTTTACTGCTGCCATTGGTGCTCATTCTATCTCTAAAGAAGTTGCGGGGTTTTCTCCTTTATGGTTTCCCTGAGGAAAATTCTTTGTGTCTCTCATCTCTTGTGTTTATTTCTGTGCATGTTATTATCTTAGATAAGATCCTAAGATCATATTGCTTAAATGATAAAATCCTAACAGTCTCAAGCATAACCTGCTTGCCTAGCACATAAACCATCGGCGTTGATTCTAACCGTCGAACACAAACACAAAATCAATGGCATGGCCTTGGCCTTGAGCTCCTTGCCATGATTAAATACAATATTCATATAATTTTAAATTTAATATCACAGGGTCAAAAATCGGGGTGTTACACTCTTCATCTAACAGTCACGTATATTTATCGCGAATTTGCACAAACCAAAACCAATTTGAAATTACCTCTATGTTTATCACTTTTAACTCCGTTTAAAATTTATCAGTCACAACCTTCCGAACTTACTTTTCTGCAACGAACTTTTACAGTTGACCTTCTGTAATTGCCTTCCTGAAACTACCTTTTGTTGTATAGGACAATACACCCTTGCAACCTAGGGTCTTGGGTCACCAAATTACTATAAGACTTGCAGATTATCAGCTTTTACAGAAAACGAAATGAGAATAGGAAGAGAGTTTGGCTTACCCGGTTTATGATGACTGATCCAAGCTTGATGTTCTCTCATTTCAATCTTATCCAAAGCTTCTAGGGAGGCTTCTCTTCACCTGAAAAAGAGCCAATTCTTCAAGCAACATCTAATACACAACACACAGATTGGAAGAAGAATTATCTTTATTAACAAATAGTGAATAGGTAAGAATACAACCCAGCTTCTGACACAAGGACTCCTCTGCAACCAAGGAATCTCAGTTCTGCTGCTCCAAGAATCTAAAGGTATACCACCAGCATAACTTTTCTCTTCTAAAATTGATTCATTAGCCCCATCCCAAGGCCTCTATTTATACATTGGGAAATAGAATGGTTTCGAAGGTTAGGATGGTTGAGATAGTTGGGATAGTTATGGTTTAAGGCCCTAATAATCTCATCTAATCACGATTTATATTTTTTAATGTCGAATTAAGGTACACACTAGTGTTTATATTGGCAAGGCATGTATGATATGCTTTTTTCTCAAAGGGAACTCACGTATTCAATGTACACGCGGGTTGTAATGCACATAGTCGTGTGTGACACGTGAGTTGCAATGCACATAGTCGCGTGTGCAACCCAAAACTCAGAATAAAAATATATCAAGCTGGTCTGGAGATCATGCATCAAAGGTCATACACATCTAAGGAGCCGAGAACAAAGATTTCTTTAATGCCTCAAACAAAATTTGTGCGGTTTCATTCCATACAAATGGGGTGTCTTGCTTCAACAGGTGCATGAAACCTTTGGTGATCTTGGCATAATTCATGATAAAACATCGAATAAAGTTATACTTTCCTTGCAGGATCTGAATTTGATTGATGGAACGAGGAGGAGGCAGATTTACAATGGCCTCATATTTCAAGGGATCCACCTGAATACCTTTGCTAGAAAATATGAACCTGAATAGCCTACCTGACTCGACACAGAAAACACACTTGTGGGGATTCAAGCGTATTTTGTAATGCCTGCATCATTCAAAAATTAAGCGCAAGTGATATGGATGATCGATCCTCTTACGAGAATGCGCAGGCAGATCATCTAGGTAGGGTTCAACGATAATCTTGATGTCATGGAAGGACAAAATTCATTTCCCGCTGAAAGGTAGCCCATGCATTTTTCAATCCAAAAGGAATTTTCTTATAAGAAAATGTACCCCAAGGACAAATGAAATCCATTTTATGTTGGTATCCTGGCTTGATTTGAATTTGATTGTACTCAGAGAAACCATCCATAAATGAAAAGACCTCACTCCCTGCACAAGCCTCAATGATTTGATTTATGAATGGTGTGGGGTAGTTATCCTTAGGACAAGCTTTGTTTAAATTGTGAAAGTCAGTACATACACGTATCGTCCCTTGATTTTTATCGACGAGAATTGGATTGGATACCCACTTTGTCAAAGTGACTGGGTAAATAAAACCAGCTTTCAACAGCTTTTCCACTTCAGCCTTAATGGCTGCTGCTTTACGTGGATTGACAGGTCTAAGTTTTTGTCGAACTGGTTTGGCATCAGGATAGGTTCGGATTTCATGTTCGACTATCGATGGATCTTTACTTGGCATCTCCTCATATGACCAGGAAAACACATCGCGAAACTCCTTAAATAATGTCGTATAGATAGAAATCTCCTCCAGAGAGCATTTTGCACCAATATATACATTTTCCACAACATTAGGGTTCACAGAGATGTTGATAGGGATAGTAATGGAAATGTTTTCCATATTCTCCTCTGCAAAGATTCCCTCCCTTGGTAAGGGATTGATTGGTATATCAGCATCACCTATCAGTCTCACATGGAACTCTTGATTTTCAATCCTGCTTAACACTGGAAGAAAGTAGGATCTATGGTGAATATCTTTGTAGACCTTATCTCACCCACTCATAGCTTCCAAAATGGCTTAGTCTGAAGGCAAAACCATGTCTAAGCAATCATCAGTATACAGATATTTCTCTTCCCAAGCAGGCAGATGGGATTCTTCTGACTCCTTTGAGACTGTAGGAGGAACCAGAATGGGATCAACAATGGTGTTAATGATAGCTTGATAAGCTACTTCCACTGCCGATAAGGGCACTTTAGGTTCGTAACGGGAAGGAAGGACCCAAGGATCTGTTCTATCAATAACCGTTGCAGTAGACTTCCCTACACTAGTAGAACCTAAGTAATTTATCAGGGCTGGGATATTGAATGTGCCCATTAATGATGAATACATTCCGGCCCCCAAGATCTCTAAAGCAGGTTTGACCTGATCAACCAATGGCACAGTGGAATCATTAGTTTCCATACGGCCCTTTCGAGTGAAACTGATTTGGTCAGTAGTAACCAACTTTCCTTCGTGTGGAAACACTACCACTCGAGGAACGACCAAGGTGATTGCACACATAGCACAATCCAAATTCTCCCCAGAATAAAGTTATAATCCAACGGGGCATTAATCACCTCTACTTCAACAGACACTTCCTTCCCTGCCAACTTAATCTCAAAAGATGGTTGGATACCATTTGGACGAAATGACCTTCCGTCGAAAGAAGTAATTAGGGTGTTCTATGCAACTAGCTCTGGAGATCCAACAACTTTCCAGCAAGACAAAGCCATGACACATGTGGAAGCACATTCATCAACAACTGACCTTCCAATTTTTTTTCCACCATGGATGATATCTATTGAAAAATCCACATGATACGGTAGACGAATTTTGACATCAGACAAATTAAACTTCGCCATAAGGCTTGATGAATCCATACTACCTAAAGCTGCTAAGAGTGCATCTCGCTGGGCAGGACAACTCTGTACCACTTCCAAAGCTGACATTGCATAAGGGGTTTGGGATAAATATTCAACTACCAAGTATTTGGTTGCATCCCTAGCATTAGGCTTGTGCAATTCTTTCTTGAAGACACCTTTCGATATCTTAGGAATAGGTTAGACAGGTTTCTCGATGGTGAGAGGGTTAGAAGTTTCACCTATAGACTTACTCTTCTCCCGAGCCTCCGTCTCATAGTTCTTGTTTCTGGTCTGGAGTAATGTCTCAGATTGAACCATGTTGATATAATTTTGGTCAAGGGAATTAGCAGTTCCCCTAGCTATGTTGGAAACCGAAGCTGCATTTTGTCCTTGGGGAAATGGATCCTTTAGGACAGTCGGTTGTTGATTTTTGAGTAGCTTATGAGCTTTATCTATAAGAGGGAATTGATGGGTCAGGTGATATTCCTGGCATAACTTACAGGGAAATTTCACCTTCTTCTCCTTTTCCCCCCCATCAACATTATTTGTGGGTCTAGAATTTTTTTTGTTTCCCTCACCTTTCTTCCCCTTTTTCTTTTTCTTATCGGGTTGCTGATTTCCCTTTTGGGAGGATTGAGAAAAAAACATTTGCGTTTTGGGGTGAGGGGGTAGCCTTTGATGCCTCCACTATAGACTGTTTAATAGATAAACCATGGAGTTTTTTTCCAAAGACTCTATAATGCTCTACAATGGGATATTTAACTGAACCAACCATGCCATCAACATGGGGTCCATGCTTAGGTTTCTCGACATTATGTGTTGGCCACAGTGCATCAGGGATGAATTCATATAGTATCCCAAACTGAGAGTATATCAAATCTAACTGTTGTGCCTAAGGATAGCCTCTTCCTCATTAGTTACTCCCGAGGTGGATACATCCTTAGATATATACGAAAATAAGGACTTAAGGAACCATTCTAAGAAAAACTCGGGAGGGATAGTGGCATTGATGAGCCTCTTCCTCCTTCGCTACTCTTGGATATGATCCAAAATGTGAGTGGCTTTGTCTTACCGAAAGGTGGACAATAATTCTGTATCAACATCATACCAGACATGAAGTTGTAAGTGGTTAAGGAACACATTGGATAAGTCCCAAAAACTGTCAAATGCGACAGAGGGAAATTCAACATACCACTTTGCTGTAGAACTAGCCATAGTTCTTTGGAACAATCTCAACTGAACGGTGTCATCATTCAATGAGTTGGAAGAGCACCACAAGTGAAAGGTGGTGATATGAGCCCCTGGTCTTCACCAAATTTTCCCTCAAATTTTGGAATGTCTGAGGGTAGCTTGGTAGGTACAGGTGGCCAAGTGGCATCATGTTTCACCGATTCATTCATTAACTTGGACAAATATGTCAAGTTTAAAGTTGCCAGGAAGGGAAGTTTGGGCCTAATTGGAGCCTGAAAGGTACGATCTTGGGAGGTAGAAAGACTTCCCCCCTAGTTCCCAAGTGTACAAGAGGGGTTGCCCCTAGCTACTGGTTGCGAAGTAGTTGGACTATTTTGAAATGGATTCCACCCATAAGCCAGTGGATTATTCATGTGTGGTGCAATGTATGTGGTTTGGGTTGCTCCAGTTGAGACTGGAGTCTGAAAAACAGGAGTAGGTATCCCTCCGCTAAAAATAAAGAAAGGAGAGCTCATGAATTGAGCCGAAATTGGAGTTTGTAAATCTTGACCATAAGAGTTAATATTTCCAAACTGCATCCCCACATATGCAGGTGTAGGGCCTACATAGGGAGTGGATGGGGGAATGTGCCCCTTGTTCCATAGGAAACTCTGGACAAATGAAGAGGATCCAATAGGACCACTTTGAGCAGTGTATGCAAAAGAGGGTGAAGCAAAAGGTGTGCTAGGGATCCCAGCGACCATCCCACCAGAAGTACCTACTACATTTGTGGAAGCCGGTGGTTGAACCACTCGACTAGATGGATTTAAAGGAGTACCAGGTATATTTTTTCTAGGATTACCAACCAGGGGAGGTGGCACTCCTTCATCTAGAATAACTGAGATGGGGGTAGATGGACTCTCTCCTAAACTAGCCATAAGTATGCTCACAGGAACACCAATCACAGGAGAATCAAATGGAAGAACTTGGATGATCACAAGATCGTTTAAGTCAGTAAGAGGTGAATTAAAGTTTCTTGGAAACTCATCAACCTACAAGTCTTCTATCTCTACTGTGGTTGTATCAACCTGGTTTGTCCTAAGTTCTGGGTTACCTGGAAATTCGTTGATTCCTACCAATTCAAAAGAACCGTATGTGTCTAATATTTGCCTTTAAGGGGGCAGTGGAGGATCGACTATAGTAGACAGAGGAAGATTTTTCAACCTTATTGTCCTTTTGAGAGGCTGGTCCTCCAAAATTGAAAATTGACTCTTCACACACCCTAAGGGTAGCTAAACACAAACAAACCACACAACAATCACTACAAAATTTCCTAAAGCCAATATAGACTCAAAGGGTACAAGATATGCTTTCCAAAATAAAGCTGAGAGATAGTTACTTGGCGTCCATGTAGATGTTCTTAGGCACAAGTGGAGGAATCACCCACCACCCTCCCACACCTTATACCAGGGTTACCTTCCAAGCCCTTCCAAGGTCAACTAGAAATAGCCTTTTGATGTACCTATGTATGAACCATAGATGTCAAAGAGACTAAAGGTTACCGCAACTATACTGAAATTTCGGGGGGACAGTCGCAAGCCTGGTTCGTACGCATGGGCAGGGTAGCAAATCCCTAAACCTTGTCAACACCGACACCACACGGGGGCTAAAGGGTGGTTTTGACAGAAGTCCCCATATGCGCAAAAACCTTGGTTATGCTTTGACAAGGAATCAGAGGGTTATCTCCTCAGTCAAATCCTCCACGCGGCCTCGTGCTTAACTCCTGTTTGAGAGGAGCTTCCCATATACAATCAACATAGAAGAGGATTTACCTATTGATTGGCTAACTATGTCTGAAATTAAACACTTGTGGAGAGTTGAAACTCCATAATCCATAAGTCTAGCCTAAGCTAGTTGGTGTAGGATCTTATAAAATAAAACTTAGTAATAAATTTTAAATTATATCGTTCATTTTATAAGGCTATTTTTAGTCATAGGTAAATTGCATGAAACAATGTGGTGTTATAGACTCGATAAGAAAAATCAAAATGATGTATAAAGAAAATTTCAAAGTAAATAGTGAATACTTAAACCAAATTTCTTTTCTTTTTGCAAATATAAGCTAATGCAATTAAAACTAAATGCAAGAAAACTAAGACTTCCATTTATAATTTTTGAATTTTATTTGAAATATACTGAAAATAAACGACTAAATGCAACTAAATGAAAAAGAATAAAATGTTTTTCCTCACTTTTTCAAAATCTTCAAAAAATATAATGCAAGTTTTGAGCAAGTTCGAATAATCAAAGCATATAAAAAGTGAAATAAGGCATAAAGGACCCAAAATGACCTACTTCAACCAATCAAGAAGAAGACTTGGACAAAAACCTAACTTGGAGAAACTATTGAACCCAAAGAGTCTACTAGATTCACAAAAGAACAAGTGACAAACTGACACCACAAAATGCAGTACGGAGTATAAAGCATCTAAATCCATGATCACTGACCTAGACACAAGCACTCAAAATTATAAACCAAGCAGGAGGACCACCTTCACTTCACAAGATGAAATAAATTCAAACAAAAGGCTCAAAGGCTTGAAAAGCAAGAAAATGGTGTGACGCACAGACTTCAGACTCATAGAGTCATGCCAAAAATAGAAGACTTCCAAACAATTAAAAAGCCAAAGAGACAAGGACAAGCAAACCCTACCCAAATTTTAGGCTGCTACAAGAAACACACGACTATGTATGCAGGAAACTCGTGTATGACACACAACTGTCTTATATAGCAACACGCATATACAAGGTCATACACGTGACTATGCACAAAAGCAACCCGTGTGTACTGCTAAAAAAATTTCAGACAAAAAAGACTAGCAAAGACTTCTGGGTACACTACATTGTAAATCAAAAGCAAGATAAAAAGGACCATACTCAGAATCAGAATCAGAACAAAGACTGGTAAAGGGAACCTACAGGATGAACCCACATCAGGCTAGACTCCCCAACGGAGTCACCAGTTCTATTGTACAGGACAATACACCCTTGTAACCTAGGGTCTAGGGTTACCAACTTACTATTAGACTTGCACACAATCAACTTTTATAGAAAATGAAATGAGAATAGGAAGAGAGTTTGGCTTACCCAATTTATGATAGTTGATCCAAGCTTGGTCTTCTCTCATTTCAATCTTCTCCAAAGCTTCTAGGGATGTTTCTCTTCACATGCAAAGAGACAATTCTTCAAGCAACATATCATACATATATATATTAAAATTTAGATGAAACACATATTAATCATATAAATAACATCATTCATTAATCCATATACATGAGAAAAGCACAATACACAGATTGGAAGAAGAATTCTCTTTATTAACAAATAGTGAATAGGTAATAATACAACCCAGCTTCTGACACAAGGATTCCTCTGAAACCGACGACTCTGAGTTCTGCTTCTCCAAGACTCTAAAGGTATACCACTAGCATAAATTTGCTCTTCTAGAATTGATTCATTAGCCCCATCCCAAGGCCTCTATTTATACATTGGGAAATAGAGTGATTTCGAAGGTTAGGATGGTTGAGACAATTGGGATAGTTATGGATTAAGGCCCAACTAATCTCATCTAATCACGATTTATATTTTTTAATTTATAATTTATAATTAAGGTACACACAAGTGTTTATATAGGCAAGGTGCGTATGATACGCTTGTTGCTCAAAGGGAACTCACACATGCAATGTACATGTGGGTTTCAATGCACATAGTCATGTGTGACACATGATTTGCAATGCACATAGTCGCGTATGAAACCCAAAACTCGAAATAAAAATATATCAGGCTGGTCTGGAGATCATGCACATCTATATTGTTTTGGCCACTTCAATCCTAATTGTCCTTTTGTGTACCAACATAATTAATTTCAGAATTCAGATGGAGAAGTGCCATTTTTGTTGATAACACCTTTCCATAATTAAGCTTGCGCAATTAACCTTTCCACATTTGACTTTCTGCACCAACCTTTCTAGAATCTGTGGGAATACCTTTCATCCGCAATTGCGGGTATTCTTTTTTATTTTTATCGAAACGTCTTCCACAATTCTCTTTCCATGACACTTCTTTCGCAATTGCGGATTGCGGATTGTAGGTCTTCTTTTCATAAATTCTCAAACATGACTTCCGTAATAGTCTTCCCGCAGTTTTAACAAGCTTGCACCTTAGTAATGCGGAAACTATTCTAGGTCATTTATCTTTCTCTCTCTTATGATCTAGGACGTCCAAATATTCACTTCATAGAAACTTACTGTTATAATTCTTCTGACTCCACTTGGACAACTTGTGTTATTTTTCCTTCTGCAAAACCTCTTTGGACTATTTCATCAATGTTTCCTTCTGATCTTATGTTGAAAATAATGTCCATTTAATCAATGATATATTGTTATTCTTTTGTCATTACTGAACTCCTTTGACATCAATGACAACCATATTCAACATTATCCCCTTTTGGCATTGATGGCAACAATTTCTTAATTTTCAATCTTCTCCCCCTTTGGCATTAATGACAAATACCTCCTTCTGATAGCTCCCCCTATCAACATATCTCCCCATGACATGTTGTTTTTTCTTCTTTTTGTTCACTGTAAGGAGATTACTCCCAAATTATGTCTAAGATGCTCAAATGCTTATTTGGGTAGTGGCTTAGTGAAAATATCAACAATCAGTTCTTTAGTATTAATATATCCCAATTTGACCACCTTTTGAGACACTTGATCTCTTAGAAAGTGATATTTTATTGGTGTGTGTTTTGTTTTGGAGTGCATGACAAGATTTTTTGATATGTTTATGGCACTTGTATTGTCACAATTTATTACTATTGGATTCTCATACTCCACAATTAAGTCTTCTAATGTATGCTTCATCCAAATGAATTGAGTACAACATGATGCAACAACAATATATTCAACCTATGTTGTAGAAAGTGCTATGGAGGATTTTTTCTTGCTTAACTATGATACCAAACAATTTACCAAAAAGAATGTTGGTTTACTGGTACTCTTTTGGTCATCAACACTTTCTTCCCAATATGCATCAGTGAATGCTTTTAAAGTGAAGTGTTGTCATTTTGGGTACCATAAACCATAATCTATAGTTCCTTTTAGATATCTAAGAATTATTTTTACTGCAGCCACATGTGTTTCTTTGGGAGCTGATTGAAATCTAGAAACCAATCCTACAAACTGCATCACATTTGGTCTTGTATCCATCACATACAACAAGTTTCCTATCATAGATCTATACTTGGTATGATCCACTTCCAAGGACTCATCATTTTTTCTTAGCTTACAACTAGTGATCATAAGAGTATTAACAGGCTTAGAGTCTTCCATCTTAAACTTCTTAAGCATGTATTTGATGTACTTGGTTTGAGAAATGAAGATTCCTTTGTTTGATTGATAAACTTGTAATCCAAAGAAGAATGTTAATTCACCCAACATTGACATTTCAAATTCCTTCTTCATTTCAGAAGAAAAAGTTTACACTTAGTATTTGTAGATTGCTTCCAAATATGATATCATCCACATAAACAACGACAACGATCATATTCTGATCTTCAATCTTTATGTAGGGATTACTATCGATGGCTCCTCTTTTATATCCTTGTTGCTTCAAGTAGTTGTCCAACCTTGAAAACCATGCTCTTGGGGATTTCTTGAGACCATATAGTGCCTTTATGATTTTGCGAACATAGTCTCTATTTTTTGACAAGAGAAAACCTTCAGGTTGTTCAATATAGACTTCCTCTTCTAGTTTCCCTTTCAAAAATTCAGTTTGACATTTATTTGATTTTCTTTGAAGTTTTTATAACATGAAAATACCAAAAACATTCTGATTTCTTCAAGTCTTGCTACAGGTGCAAAGGTTTCTTCAAAACAAATATTCTCCACTTGAGCATATCATTTACACACTAATATTTCTTTTTTCCTTATCACTTTTCCATCTTCATTGAACTTGTTTTTGAATACCCATTTGGTTCCTACAATATTTTTGCTTGCAGGTCTTGGAACTAGTTCCCAATTTTGGTTCTTCTCAATTTGATCCAACTCTTCATTCATGGATTTGATCCAATCATCATCTTTTATGGCTTCTGCAAAGTTCTTAGGTTCCACCATTGATAGTAAGACTTGTTCATTAAATTGTAGTTGTCTTCTTGTACTAACTCCAACATCTTTGTCACCTATGATTTGTGTCTCACGATGATTATTTTGTATTCTCCTAGATGGAGATTTTGTATCATATCTTGGAGAGTCTTCATCTCCACTTTCTTGTGAATCTTCTTTTTCTACTTTTTCTTCTTCTTCTTCCTCTTCATCATGGTCACTTTCATATTTTCCCAAGACTTCATTTCCTCCTTCATCATCATCTTGGATTTGTATTCTTCTTGATTTCATGTCATCTACCCTTAGATATGCACTTTCTATGATTTTGTGTAGCCTTTTATTGTAACATCTATATTCTTTCTTGGTGGACGAATATCCCAAAAATATTCCTTCATCAGTTCTAGAGTCAAATTTACCAAGGTCATCTTCATTCCTTTTTATGAATAACTTGTTGCAGAACACTCTAAAATATTTGACTAAGGAAGGTATTCCATACCATAGCTGATAAGGGGTCTTGTTATTATTAACTTTGAGTTCTCCTCTGTTTAGTATATACATGGCTTTATATACTGCTTCCCTCCAATATGCATCAGGAAGTTTTGCTTCATTTAGCATAGTTCTGGAAACATCTTGGACTGTCATGTATTTCCTTTCCACAACACCAATTTGCTGAGGAGTCTTGGGGGATGAAACTATCTTTTAATTCCAAGGATTTCAAAAAATTCATTGAATTCATTTGAAGTGAATTCACCTCCATATCTGACCTTAGACATTTGATTTTTAAATTTGTTTCATTCTCAACTTTTTCTTTGAAAATTTTAAACTTCTCAAAATCTTCTGTTTTTTCTTTCAAAAATGTAACCCAAGTCATCCTTATATAATAATCTATGAACAACATGAAATAGTACTCTCCTCACAATCTTTTAGTTCTTGTTGGTTCACAGATATCAATGTGAACTATTTCCAATGGATGTGAGGTTGCATGTTCTTTTGATTTGAAGTTGGATTTAGTCTGCTTCCCATGTTGACAATGTTTACAAACTGATTTTTGCAGTTTCAAAATTTTGGGCAAGTCCCTTACATATTACTTACTTTCATAATATTTTCAAGTTTAACTGTCCCATCCTTCTATGCCACAACCAACTTTCATCATTCATACTTATGTAGCATTGTTATTCATTTTCTAAGATGTGTACATCACTTGAATTCCTTACATTAGTCCCAAAACGTCTTCCTAAGTCCATTTTTTATGATTTCACATTTCTCAGAGTAAAAAATGCAGTTGTTCCCTTGATCACATATTTTACTTACACTAAGGAGATAAGGATTTAGGTATTCCACTAGCAACACATTTTTAGCTTGTATGTTGTCGTTGATAACAGTCGTACCTTTGCCAATTATTTTGGAAGACATATCATCTCCAAAAGTGACTGTTCTCCTATTACATTTTCTTAGGTTTATGAATTTCTTAAGATCTATTCTCATATGTTTTGAATTCCCATTGTCAATATGCCATAGATTCTCCTTTTCTATCGCACACATAGCAATCATGCATATCTCCTCCTCTTTATTTTTCTTCAAGTCCTTTCTCTATTTTTTTCCTTGAAATTCTTTTGTAGAAGCCTTCTCTATAGGAGTCATTAGTTTACAATATATTGCTATATGTCCATGGTTATTACATTTGTAACACACTATGTCATATCTTTGAAGAGGTGCAAAAAAGTTATGGTTTCTTACTTTTGGTATGTTATTTGATGCAATCATCTTGTAGTCACAAAACTTTCCATATGCTCTGCAATTTAGGGCGTTATGGCCAAAATTATTATAGGAGTAGCAGTGACCAAAAAATATCTGTTGATATCTACTTGTCATTGGTATTCTAGGCATCACATTAGTTCTATCTTTGTCATGAGAGGATATAGCATATTTCTTGATTTCTTCCTTTTGAATTGGATTCTTCAGTGCAACAACATAGCTTATTTTATTTCTACCTTGGTTTGTGAGGAAGGAACATTCTGGCTTCTTTTCTTTGTCATATCCTAATCCAGATTTATCTCTTGATTGTTTTTGGCTTCTGAAGATGTCATCTAGAGTTTTTGAACTGTTTTCATATTTTGTCTTGATAGATTCTTCATCAATATTGTTTCTAAGGTGCATAATCTCTTCTTCAAGCCTTTCATATTCTTGTATTCTATTTTTGAGCTACAAATCTAGGTCTTCTTCAATCTTCTTGGCATCTTGAAGATGGGTCTTTAAGTCACTAATGATTTGGTTTGACTGTTTGTTTTTTCTCCTACATTTTCAAGTTCTTCAAGCGAACTAATGATATCATCTTTTAGGTCTAGTTCTCCTTCCTAATCTAATTCACCATATTGAGTTTGAGTTTATATTCCCATGAATAGAATTTATGTTTCTTCATATCCACTTGTGTTTTCATCTTCACTATATTCCATGGTGTAAATGATCTTGTTCTTCTCATTAAACTTCTTCTTCTTTCTCTTCTTATCCTTTTTTATCTTTTTTGAAGCTTCTCTCTCATCACTATAATATTGTTTAGGATAGGGACATTTTGAAGAAAAGTGTTTGATTCTTCCACAATTAAAACACTTTAGAGGTATATTTCCTTTATAATTTCCAGTACCTTTCTCAAGATTCTTGATGAGCAGGGATTCTTCAACATATGAACTCTCTGAGTGATTCTTAGATGGGGTTTTAGACTTCTTTGGTTCTTTTAGGACCTTAAATGCTACTTCTTTTCTTGAAGGTTCATTTTTTCCTATCCTCATCTCATATGCAGAGAGAATCCCTTGTATTTAATCTACTGTCATGATGTCAATATCATCTCGTTCTTCTAGAGTAGATAATTTTGAGTCATACTTCATGGGAAGGGTTCTTAGTACTTTGTCAATGACTTATCTTTCCTTTATTAATCTTCCAAGGTGTCTAATAGCATTGACAAATTCATCCACTCTTAAAACATAATCTGCAATATTTTCTTCCTCTTTCATTTTTAGAATTTCAAACTATCCTTTGTATGTCTGAAGTTTGTTTTTTTTACTTTGGATACCCCTTCATAGACACATTTTAATTTTTCCCAAGCATGTTTTGTTGTCTTGCATTCCATGAATTTTACAAACACTAAATTCGTTAACCAACTCAAAATTGCATTCAGGGATTTTGCATTGGCCTCATGTTGGTCTACTTCATCTCTGCCTATAGGTAGGTCACTTGGTACTTCATATTCTTTTTCAAAAGACCTCCTGACTTTGTATCCAAGAGACAATAGATGGGAATTCATTCTTACACTCCAATATGCATAATTATCTCCTGTAAATAACGGAGTTCTGTTAGTGGCTAACTCTTCTTGTTGATCCATAGTGGTTTTTAATAGGATCTTCCTTCCATTGATTTAAACTACAGTGAAGGATCCGACTCTTATACCAATTGTTGGAATATTGGACAATACTAAGGAGGGGGGGGGAATCAGTATTGATAAATTTTAATAATCAAAACCACTTTTAATTTATTCATTAACAAATATAATCAACAAGATACACAACACAAATTTATCATGGAATCCTAATTGGGAAAACCACCAATACTTCCTATTACTACAAAATTTTATTTATAAATAGTTTCTGCCTCCTACTACAGACAAGTATGCTATAACACCCTATTTACCAACAATTACTGGAAGGAATATATGACCCATTGAATTATCAGCTGCTACTGAAAGGATGCTACGACACCCTATTTACTAGCTACCAGTGGAAGGAGGCTACAACCCTTTTGCAGACATGTATCCTGCCCTAGCACCACCCTGCCACCTTAACATGGTTATACATCTCTGAATTTTGTACAGCTATGGATATTTCCAATGTAATGTACGTAGACACTTATTTGAAGGTTTAAAGCATTGTATATATACCCTCAAACATATCTCTTCATATAACAGTCATGTATCTTTATCGTGACTTTTCACAAACAAAAACCAATTTGAAATCACCTCTTTGTTTATCACTTTTAACTCTGCTTTAAATTTATTAGTCACAACGTTTCACAATTACTTTTCCGCAATGAATTTCTGCAATTGACCTTTCGAAATTGGCTTCCCACAGTGATCGTTTCCGTAAGTACCTTTTCGCAAATAACCTTCCACAATTAACCTTTTGTGTATTTAACTTTCAGGCCATACCTTTCCGCAATCTGGGGGAATACCTTCCTTTTGCAATTGCGGGTTGCGAGCTTGCTTTTTTATTTTTCTCGAAACTGCTTCCGCAATTGTGGATTGCAGATTGCTGGTCTTCTTTTAATAAATTATCAAACATGACTTCCGCAATACTCTTCCCATATTTTTTAAAACCTTGCACCTTGGCATTGCAGAAACTGTTATAGACCATTGATATTTCTCTCTCTTATGATATGGGAAGTCCAAATATTCACTCCATACAAACTTACCGTTATAATGGATTCGACTCCACTTGGCCAACTTGTGTTATTTTTTCTTCCGCAAAACCTATTTAGACTATTTCATCAATGTCTCCTTCTGATCTTATGTTGACAACAATGTCCATTTAATCAACAGTCTATTGTTATTCCTTTCTTATTACTAAACTCTTTTGACATCAATGAAAACCATATTCAACAACACCCAACCTAAGAGTACAACACGAGGTCATGGATCTACTCCAAGAATAACACATAGATCACGAGCCATCCCAAAATGCAGCAGACAGGTCGTGGCTTATTCCAGGAATCCCTAATAGGTCAAGGTTCATTCCAAGAGCATCACACGAGTCACAGCTCATCCCAATAGGAAACACACAGATCATGGCTAGGTTATATAACACCCTAGCAAGTAGATGAAAGGTCACAACCCACTTAACATAGAAGCAACAACCATGACACGAAAGAGACATCCCTACCAGAATGAGGGATAGATCTTAGTCCACTCAAACAGGGTTATGGTTTCTTCTAGCAACCCCAAACAAATCAAATCCTCCTCTAGCAAGTTTAGACAAGTCATACTTTAGTCCAGGCATCCCCAAGAAGGTCACGGTTGAATTCAACTAGACCCAAACACTCAAACATTGTAGCAAATATCTTAGTCCACTCAAACAGGGTTATGGTTTCTTCTAGCAGTACCAAACAAATCATAGCTTGCTCAATCAAGTTTAGACATGTCACACTTTAGTTTAGGAAGCCCCAAGAAGGTCATGGTTGACTTCAATCAGACCCAAACACTCAAACACTGCAGCAGATATCTTAGTCCACTCAAATAGGGTTAATTATTCTACCATCCCCAAAAAACTCACAACCTGCTCAAGCAAGTTTAGACAGGTCACACGTTAGTCTATGAATCCCCAAGAAGGTCACAGTTGACTTCAAGTAGATCCAAACACTCAAACACTGCAACAAAGATCTTAGTCCACTCAAACAGGGTTATGGTTTCTTCTAGAATCCCTAAACAACTCACATTCCGCTAAAGCAAGTTCAAGCAAGTCACAATTTAGTCCTACAATCCTTAATAAGGTGACAGTTGATTTCAAGCAGAACCAAACACTCAAACAATGCAACAAAGATCTTAGTCCACTCAAACATGGTTATGGTTTCTTCTAGTAGCCCCAACCAGCTCACAACCTTCTCAAGCAAGTTCATTCAAGTCACGGTTTAGTCCCTCCATACCCAAGAAGGTTATGGTTAACTTCAAGCATACCCAAACATTCAAACAGTGCAACAGATATATTAGCTCACTTAAGCAGGGTTATGGTTTCTTCTAGTAGCCCCAAACAACTCATAACCTGCTCAAGCAAGTTTAGATAGGTCACACTTTAGTCCAGGTAGCCCCAAGAAGGTCCTGATTTACTTCAATTAGACCCAAACACTCAAACAGTGCAACATAGATATTAGTCCACTCAAACAGGGTTATGTTTTCCTCTAGCACCCCCAAATAACTTATAACATGCTCAAGTACGTTCATGCAAGTCACGGTTTAGTCCATCCATCCCCAAGAAGGCGACGATTTAGTTTAGAAAGCAACAAGAAGGTCACAAGCCATCTTAGGAGGTCATGGTTTAGAATTATCAACCCTTAAAGATATCACACCTAGCTTAATAGTCCAACAGGAGGTCACAGATAAACTCCAGGAACAACACACAGGCCACCTCCTAGCCCAAAAGGAAGCACATATGTCATTGCTTATTCCAGGAAACCCTAATAGTTCAAGGCTCAATCTAGAGCATGAAACATGTCATGGCTTAGCCCAAAAGACAGCACATAGGTCACATATAGGATCTACAAAACCCTAACAGGCAGATGAAGGGTCACAACCCACTTCAAATAGAAACAAAAACCAAGACAAGAAACTTCGCAGCCCTAGCCGACTGAGGAAGAAGTGGCACAACTCATTAAAAACATCCAAAACCCTATACATCAAGAAAAACTCTATAGTCCATAAGTGTTCCATACCACAACCAAAAGTTTTATCATCACTATATAAGGAAGTTCCAACTATAATATTTCATAAACCACTAGGTAGCTATTTTTTTTTAAAATCTCCAATCAAAACAACTTTTTAACACACTGCTAGAGATATGGATATAAAAAATACTCCGTTGCACTCTCAATACTGCAACTATCTTCTCTAAAAAACTGAGAAGAAATACACTACAAATAGTATGGTCTATTTTGAAGTTGATTCAATGGAAATAGTATCCTAAGTCACATGCCCTTAACACAAAAAATTATGAAGACTATGTAAAGTAAGTTTAAGTGGTCTAAATTCTATGTAAATAAAAAATGTGTTTGCAACTAATTCATAAAATGTGATAATCTAGATCAGTTATTTTCCCAAAAACTTCTTCGGCCACCGAATGAAACTCATTTCTGTCTCCTTCAAACGTTCTCATCCATCAATTTTATCTTCATAGGAAATGGGGGTGTTACTTGTCACATGAATGACATTCACATTGGCATCTTCAGGACCAAGTGGCACTCCATGGATCATTGATAGTGACTAAATTCATCCATTTCCAGCAATAGCACCATCATATGGATCTAGGATGTTAACTCTATCACCTACCTGGAATACTTTAGGCTCTGCTAGAGTTAATGGGCACTACCAAAAACAAAGAAAAAATACATAAATATAAGAAAAAAACTACAAATAAAATCCAAAAACATGCATAATTATTGATATAACAAACTTCAATGCACTCACTGAGTCAATATTTGAAATACGTCCAGCAAGAGTTTGCATTGATGGAAATTGATGAGGCACATCAATGTTGGGAGATTTTTTACTTTCTGAGACTACAATTTTTCATTGAATTATATTATTCATGTCATTACATCATGCACTAATCAAATATAATATTATAAGGACACAATAATATCGTCGAAAAAGAATAAACATAACAATAAAAAACTAAAAATCATACCAAAACAATTTAATCAAATTATGAAATCGAGTGAATAAATGTGTGTGTAGGAATGATAATTATCTTACCTCATCTAAATCACTATGTCATTCCTTATTTTTCCATGAAGCAACAATAGGTTGAATGGAGGAGGCTATGGTTGACACTGTCTTTTCCAACACATTTATGCATTCCATTACATGTTTATAATTATCACTATTGTATTGAACAATATACTTGTTTTGGCTATTCACTACTTCATTGGATGGAATTGATATTACTATTTCATTTTTTGATATATGATCATGTTTAGAACTGTCTATATCTGCCATTATTTTATGGTCAACCTTTTCACTCACATCTAGTTTTGATTTATTAGCTCCATGAACCTATAAATCACTATGAACACATAATTAGTTGGATATATATACGAATATACTTACAAAAATTCCATATACAATGTATTCAACAAAAAATACACATACTTACAAACATGTTTTGATTGGATCACTACCCACCACGACCCAAAATAAATCGATCCTTCACATTATCTCTTTCTTTCTTCTCTTTTGTACTCTTTTGAAAATACTCTTCAGCACACATAGTTTCCTTCAAATCTTACCACTGTCTGGGATTCAAGTAGATGTCCCTATGTTTTCCATCCAAGTTTTTTTTTTGTTGCATTTATGCCTAAAATTATTAATCAATTTCTCATCCCATTCTTGTATTATTTGGTGGAAATACTTCCACCAACATTCTCAAATACATTTTCCATTTTTTGAATGAATTGATCCATATTTCTTTCACCTTGATCTGAAAAATTGGCTTTGGTGACATCCAAGTGAGACCTTACTCTTGTGCCCAACTCTGAGGATCACTTTGAAGCATTTGGTCTAATGGGTTCATCATCTTTTACCTCAACCAAATAATCCTTATTCCCTTGTGATTTCCTTTCTTTGGCTTCTCTTTCTATGGACCTATACATGCTTTGACTAAATCTTCATCTGTTTATGAAAGTTGATATATCTTCAGACAAGTCAAGATCGAGAGACGACGAATGAACAATCATATTTGTGGACACAATAGGTGTTTTTTCTTTGGAATATGAAAGCCTAATTGGTTTAGTCAAATAAAAATTGGGTGATGTCGAATGAGCAGTCATATTTTTGGACACAATAGGTGTTTTTTCCTTGGTAGTTGAAGGCCTAATTGGTTTAGTCAAATCAAGATTGGGTGATGTCAAATGAGAAATCATAATTTTGGACACAACGGGTGTTTTTTGTTTTGCATTTGAAGGCCTAATTCGTTCGTTAATGGCCAAATTAGGTGTGGCACTAACTCTTTCACCAATTTGCATAGATGTGCCTTCAAATCTTTATTTTAATTTTAAATAAAGGTCTCGCAAACATGATTTTGATCCAGAATATACCAAGTCTTCATCAATAACAGCTTGGACATGATCATCATCATGTGATATATCAGGAAGATGATCATTAGTATTGTCAGCATCTTCTCCATGTATTGATCCACCAAGGCATAGGCTTCTGCGAGCTAGCGACAAAGTTCCTTTGCTTGCCTTTTGTTTTTTATCATTTTGTGTAGAATCGACATTTTCCCTATAAAATAAAAAAACTTATTAAATTAGAATAGAAATCATAGATGACCTACATCATCAAATAGAGTATATAAAACTATCATAATATATGCATAGAATTGAAAAAGTACGAGGAATAACTACTTACTAATTTTCCCAACCATGAGTTGGCAACATTGTGCCTTTGCCTGCCTTTTGGTTTTGCTCTTTTTCTCTAAAAGCCAATTTATCCCTATAAAACAAGAAAACTTATCATATGAGAATCAAAAGCATATATAGGCTTCGTCATGAAATAGATTATAAACAAATTTAATGAAAAATGCACAGAAGTGTAAAGGTATAAGGAATAACTACTTACTTATTTCCCAAACCAAGAGATGACATATATTCTTGATTTCTTGTGATATGTTCTTTACGAACACACTCATATTCTACAACATTTTCACCATTGTTTTGGCCACTTTTATGTTTCAACACCTTGTTCTTCATAGCCTTTTATGTCCAACATTTCTGATAAAAAACATCATTAGTACATGGGAAAACAAAAGGTTGACATCACAATGTAATACTTGGACCACTATTTAGAATACCAACTAGTCTTGAATTGGTGATGGTTTGTCAATAGGTCAACTTTGATGTAATTTGGTAAGGAAACTAAATATTGATTGCTAAATCCTTACCATGACCATCATGATGGAATACAATCAAAGAATAAGTATTTCATCAATTGTTAACATTGAAACTCAAAAACATCAATTCATAGCATTTCTCAAACAAAATTTGATAGTAAATAATAAAAGGCATTCATATTTGAAACATTGAATAGTACCAAAAACAAATATTTGGCTAATCCCATTGCCAAAAATATAAAATCCATACAAAGCTTAGTACATAGTTTATTACAACCATTGGATAATCCCATGGACAAAAACAATAAAATCCAATTTGCATAGTGAATGTTTATTCCAAAAATTTAAGGTGACAAATCATCATTGTTGTTATTTTCATTTCCATCAATATCACAATCCTGATCACTCGTGTATGCATCTTCTTCATTTTCTCCATCGTCCTCATAAAACATATTTTCCTGACCACGCATTAAATTCTCTATCTTAGTCTCTTCATTGGGAATGGAAGTTTCTTCTTCAAATACATCTATATTGCCATCTTCATATTCTTTTTCCATTATTTCTTGTAAACTAGTACATTGCTCATCGATCATTACATCACCATATCCAGGAATTTCCTTTTGGAATGAGACTCTACTTGAATGACATACAACCATCTTGGTATTGCCAGATCAACAATTAGAAATGACTGGGTAATTTGAATAGGGGAAACATACGATTCATCAGTATTTGATAAAACTTGGTGTGTATTTGCACGTACAAATCCATAATCATCACGTTGTATTGCAAATTGTTTGATCCATTTACATTTCAATAATATGGACTAGTCTCACCATAATAAACTTGAATAATTTCCTGTATGAATCCAACATAAAGTTTATTTTCGGTGTCATGATGAAATTCAACAGTAACAATACAATCACAATTTTCCTTTCTTGTGTCATTTTCTTCCACTCTTAAATGACTACCATAGGCCCACATCCCACTGAAATAAGTAGTTATTATATTTGGAGTTCATGAAAGCTTAATTTTCTCGATCGTCCAATCCCAACCTTCTAGTTGTGCATCAGTAATTGGATCCACAATCCAATCATCAAATTTTGGAAAAGAACCATCTCCATTATTCAAATCCTATAGGGTACACTTTCGAGATGGCCGCATCCATGTCTGAATCTCTTCTCCGTATTTTTTACATAGAATATGAACATACAAGATAGTAAGAATGATAATAATTTAAACTATTATACGAAATTAAATAAATAAAATATCATGTAAATAATATTTCACTTGCGCCACTGATCAAATGAGGATGTGTTTTGAAGAACATAAGCATGTATCACAACTCTTTCCTCAATTCATAGCTTCATGCAACGTCCTTTTCCTTCTAATAATTCACCTGCAACTCTCTCGTCTACGTCATCATCCCATACACGACGCTTGACATTACTAAAATCCTTCATATATTGTGTGCAAAATCATCTACATTGAATATCCCTCACACATGTTACCTTTGGGTTTTTCCTTATTACAAACAAAATTTTTCAGAACCTTCATATATCGTTCTATATGATACATCCATCTCGATCTTATCAGGACACAATGCTCTAGTTCATGTTCTAGATGTATAAGAAGATGCATAAAAATATTGAATATAGTTGGTGTGAATTCCCGTTCTAATAAGAAAAGGACTTCAACCACCTCTCCCCTCAAATTATCAAAGTTTGAAGGATCTAACACATGCATACTCACTCTCTTCAATATTAGGCTCAACCTTATAATTTCCAATATTGGCCCCTTTTCCAAAATTGATATGACCAAAATAGGTAAAATATCCTCGATCATGACATGATAGTCATGGGTCTTGACGCCTTTTAAGACACTATTGTCAGTTTGCCTTCTAACATTACTACTCACATATCTAGTAGGAAAGTGAGTCTGAGACAACAACGTTAAGAATTGGCCACGTTGTTCCTTTTTTCACACATAAGGAGCAATAGGTTTTCTATATTTTTCGTCGCCATATTTTTCAACCCAAATATTTTGAGGAATCTTTATTTCTTGAAGGTCTGGGCGTGATGACACTGAATGATATGCACCAAAAATATTTTCTATAATAGAAAAATCTATGTTTTTCTCAGTATCCATAAAGTCAATAGTTTGTCGAATGGTTATAGTATTAAAGTATGGAAACTTGTAGAATATGCACAACCATTTTATTCCATTGACATTGACTGGGTCATTTTTATTACCAAGAATGCCACCATTTTCAATAAATTGCATTCTTTTTTTTTTGCATTGAATAATGTAATCACTTGTTATTGCCGATGGTGCTTCACGATTCTCTTCTTGACCATTGAAACATTATGGATGATCCATTTTGAGGTAAGAACGATGTCCGCAATAAATACACTTATGCAAACTACTTGAGTGCCTCACAAAATGCTTAAAGATGCAAGCTGGACATGCATTGTATCCATGAACGCTGAGACTAGTCAATGTGCCATATGCAGTAAGATCATCTATCATAAGCAATACAGAAGCTCTTAAATTGAGCTGTATTGAATCATTTTCCACTAACATTTGAATTGCTTCAATTCCTTTCCACAATTTTTCTAGCTCGTCATATAATGGATCTAAATAAACATCAATTGTATCTGAAGTCACACTTTTCTTTTATGGTATAATCAATGACAACATCAAAAAAAATGATTTGGTTGCTAACCATGGAGGAAAGTTATAATTTATCAAAAACACTGGCCAAGTTGACCATTTATTACTCTGATATGAGAATGGGTTCACCCCATCTAGAGCTAAACCCAACCTTATATTATGAGGATCTTGGGCAAAATCAGGCCATTTGTTGTCAAATTCCATCGATATCTTAGAATCAACCATAGACTGTTGTTTTCCATCAGTGCCCTTATTTTGGGCATGCCATTGCATAATCTCACCAATGTATTGACAATTATACATTCGAAGTAACCATGGGATTACTGGAAAGTGGTGAAGAACCTTTCTAGCTGCTGCAATTCATTTCAAACCCGACCTATACCTCGGTTCTTAATATTTCAGACATTCAGTCTCACATGCATGAATTTTGCAAAATAATACACAACCATTCACACATGTGTGGATGTTCTCATACCTTAATCCTAGCTTATTAATTTGCGTTTTACATGCACTATGTTTTGTTAGCAATGTGGAGTCATGTGGCAACAATTGATGTAACAATGTCACTAACTCATCAACACTATCATTTGTTCAACCATGCATTGTTTGCAAATTAAGAATTAGAAGGATTGTTGTCAAATGACTTAACATGTTGGTACCATACACAGGTTTTGAAGCATCCTCCATCAATTTGTGCCAGTCATCCTTGAAACCCTCATTCACCATTCTATGAATTTCAACCCCTTTATCTAAGTTTGTTGCCTCTTCATCTGAAATTTTTGTCTCTTCGTTTATGTTTTGTGCCTCTATGTCTATCATGCTTTGCAATGGTATAATATCTAGATAACTATTTTGAGGGAAAGGGCTTATACCGCTATGACTGAATCTCAACATATGTTCAAATATCACTTGTCTTCTTCTCATCTTCCTAGCGAGACAATTTTTACATGGGCATGCATATTTCTACAAGCTTTTCTCATTGGATATTCTCTCATCATGTGCATGGTATTCATTCATTGAAAAAATTGGGTGTTGACTCATTTTCAATTTTTCGGATTCAATTATGACATCGGTATGTTAATATTATTATATACTCTTATCATCTATCTCATCTTGAATTGAAGCGGCAATATCAAAACCAATTCCTAGAGAAAAAGAGGGAATTTTAAGACTTAATTTTTACACTTTCCATTGAAAAAGGTTTATGAGGTTACTATATAGTAAGGACAATGCATGTAAAAAAAATTTCATTTCCCTATATTAGACTTTAAGATCCATCATTCACCAACATCCCAACCATTTAAAATCATATCACTTCCTAGATCATAGTTGATAGACCTTTCCCAAACTCTAGTTTCCTTTCATAGACACCTTTAAAGACAAACCTAAAAGAATTTTTAGTTTCTTACAGGGACCAAAAACTAGATATTTGGAAGCTAATATTTCAGCTGCTACAGAGTGTTACGATGTAGCCAGGGATTCCGCAGGGGGCCATGTTGTGGGTACATAGGAATGTGACCAAAATTTTACACTACTACATAGGAATGTGCCCAAAATTTTACACTAATCCTAAAATAACAAAGTCAATAGGAGTGCACACATCATAGGGAAGGGATATGAAGTCTTTCTCATAAAAGGGATAAGAAAATATAGTGTAACTAGGAAACTAAAACTAATTGTGTATTTGACCTAGCTTCGCTGGAAATATGCTCGTGTGAAAATGCTAAGTCCATATCCACTTCCTACTGGAAATACACATAACAAGAATTGTGTGTGTATTCATCTGCAAGCTCTCATCCACATGTGTCCCCTGAATATTGTTTTGAGGCAGATCTGACTTGAATGTTAAGAAACAGGTTCCTCATACTTGATCCAACATCTGTCATACATTACATCTAAACACAAGTTGTTTTCACCCACAAAATTCAAGCATATCCATGTAATTTTGAATACACAAAAAAACACCATTTAACACATAGGACAACTGGTTTTAAAGATATTATAAATACACCAAGATTCGGAAAATACCCCTTTATGGGAATTCCTTACTAGCTAGTAACATTGTGGTTGATTATGGGCATGCCTTAGCATCCAAATTTTACATTAATTGTTCCCAAAGTTTTACACTAATACATAGGAATGTGCCCAAAAATGCACATTAATCCTAAAATAACAAATTCAATAGGAGTACACTAATCATAGGGAAGAGATATGAAGTCTTTCTCATGACAGGGGATAGGACAACATAGTGTAACTAGGACAATAAAACTATTTGTGTATATGACCAAGCTTCGTTGGAAATATGCTTGTGTGAAAATGCTAAGTCCATCTTCACTTCCTACTGGAAATACACACAACAACAATCGTATTTGTATTCATCTCCAAGCTCTCATCCACATTTGTACCGTGAATATTATTTTGAGGCAGAGCTGACTGGAATGTTAAGAAATACGTTGCTCATACTTGATCCAACTTTTGACATACATTAGGCCTAGACACAAGTTGTTTTGACCCACAAAATTCAAGCATATCCGTGTAATTCTGAATACACAAAAAACACCCTTTAAGACATAGAAGAATTGATTTTAAAGCTACTAGAAATACACCCAGATCTAGGAAATACCCCTTTATGGGCATGCCTTACCATCTAGTAACATTGTGGTTGACTATGGGCATGCCTTACCAGCCAAAGTTTACACTATTTGTGCCCAAAATTTTACACTAATTTTACACTAATACATATGAATGTGCCCAAAATAGCAAAGCCAATATGAGTGCACTTATCATAGGGAAGGGATACGAAGTATTTCTCATGACAGGGGATAAGGGAAGATAGTGTAACTAGGACACTAAAACTAATTGTGTATATGACCTAGCTTCGTTGGAAATATTCTTGTGTGACAATGCTAAGCCCATGTTCACTTCCTACTAGAAATACACACAACAAGAATCATTTTTATATTCATCTGCAAGCTCTCATCCATATTTGTACCTTCATTATTATTTTGAGGCAGAGCTGATTGGAATGTTAAGAAACAAGCTTCTCATACGTGATCCAACTTCTGACATACATTAGGTTTGAACAAAAATTTGTTTTGACCCACAAATTCAAGCATATCCATGTAATTATGAATCCACAGAAAAACACCCTTTAACACATAGAAGAAATGGTTTTAAAGCTACTAGAAATACACCTAGATCCAGAAATACCCCTTTATGGGCATGCCTTACCATCCAATAACCCTGTGGTTGACTATGGGCATGAATGACCAACCAAATTTTACACCAATTGTGCCCAAAATTTTACACTAACTTTACACTAATACATAGGAATGTGCCCAAAATTTTACGCTAATCCTAAATTATTAAAGTCAACAGGAGTGCAATCAATAGAATTGCACTCATCATAGGGAAGGGATATGAAGTCTTTCTCATTACATGGGATAGGACAAGATAGTGTAAGTAGGACACTAAAACTAATTGTGTATTTGACTTAGCTTTGTTGGAAATATGCTTGTGTGACAATGCTAACTCCATCTTCACTTCCTATTGGAAATACACACAGGAGCAATCGTGTTTGTATTCATCTGCAAGCTCTCATCCACATTTGTCCCCTAAATATTATTTTGAGGTAGAGCTTACTGGAATATTAAGAAACATGATTCTCATACTTGATCCAGCTTCTGTCATACACTAGGTTTGAACACAAGTTGTTTTGACCCACAAAATTCAAGCATATCCATGTAATTTTGAATCCATAGAAAAACACCCTTTAACACATAGGAGAACTGGTTTCAAAGCTACTAGAATTACACCCAGATCTGAAAATACCCATTTATGGGAGTGGCTTACTAGAAAGGAATTGGAAAAACCCTACTTAGGAAGGAACATTGTAGATGTTATAAAGGAACTCGAAAACCATACTTAGGAAGGAATGTTGCAGCTATCAGAAAGGAACTGGAAAAACCCTACTTAGGAAGGATGAATATTATGGAATTGTAAACATAATGTTCACCACCTCATATTTTTAGTGGAAATGAGGTTTGGGATGCTTACAATTATTATAGAATAAAATCTTTGTTGAAATCCAAAGGACTAATCAACAGGATGATCCTTATAGTTTACAGACCGATGAACATGGAAATCAATTAATTATTCCTATGCTATAACATAACGGGTTACCTACGCTACTTCAATGTGACTCTAAATAGGGAAATAAATTAATTATGCCTAAGATATAATGTAACAAGTTACTTGCGCTATTTCAATGTCACTATGAACATGGAAATCAATTAATTATGACTAAGTTGTAACAGGTTACCTGCGCTATTTCAATGTCACTCTGCTTGCTTTCACAGTAGGTTTAAAGAAGAAAGAACGGGGTATTAATCGACTTCAGCAAGTAAAAAGGGAAATGTAAACAGTAAGTAGAGGTATATTTGTACTAACTTGAGAAGGAGAGGTATATTTGTACTCCACTGCTACAGAAGCCCTTGCCCTCCTCTTCAAGGGCCTTCAAGTTTTGTTAATTGCTATGTTTCTGTCGATTGCTAAGAGTCCCTCTTATAAGCTTGGAAAACCCAAAAGTACATTTCCAATTGGAGTTAGTTATTAAAATACCTAACCCCTGAGTTCAATCCCCATCGCCTCTCAGACCTAGAGAAACCCCCTCCCCTACCGCCAAATCCAAAAATTTGGCGCCAATTAAGGGTTTTATAACCCTGGCAATGCAACTCCATTGAAACCGAACAATGCGAGCTCAACTATAACCACATACTTGGTGGTGGCATCGACCTACATCACCATGGACATTGGTGGAGCTCTGTCCTCATCACCATCGAAGGTCGCGAGGTCCTTAGTCGACATCGTCGTGGTGGACAATATGGATTTCAAACATTTTTGGTTTGTAAATGTGCCATAATCCTTTGTCCATTTTCCCTTGGCCCGAGTAATGGTATTCCATGAATGGCACATAATAAAATCTTTTCACCGAATTATTAATCCATTATATTAGTTTAATATATAATTATATTATAATCTTTTCAAAGAATTATTAATTCCTTAGATTAGTTTAATATATAATCATATTAAATAGTAATTATCACCATATTGATTAATTATTCGATATTTATATAGTTATTACCACAAGGTTGAAAATGGATATCCCTTGATTATTAGTTTATAATATAGATTCATCACTAAATACATTAATTAGTCTATATTTATACTCATCACCACAGGGTCGGTATTCCACTTTGAAATAAATAATCTCTCACAATATTAAATTAAAAGGTTCGATATCCCTTAATTAATTAGTCTATATTTATATGATGGATATAAGTTCGTGAAACAATATTACATTTTACAAGTTGTTACTACAAAAAATATACTCACCTATCATAAGTTGACCAAGACACAACGTCAGACGTCTAATATAGCTAGTATTATTCCTTAATTACTTTTGATTCAAAATGTAATATTATAACAAGCCGCTCCAAATACATTGTACACTATGAGGCTCACAATGTAATGTTTTATTGCAAATGTAAAGTTAATTCACATCGTGCATAATTAATAATATTGTATCACATTATATTGGAATTCTTGCACCATTATGTGAAATGGGGAACCTGCATGTGACTATTTGACTAAAGGTTTTGTGCCATGTGATGGCTGTTTTCACTACTATGTCGAAACATTTTCATATTATATTGATATTCATGGCCTCACTACAAATATTCCTAATTCTTCAACGCCAGTTGCAAATTTTGGAGTTGCTACATAATTAGAAAATTGAACTGGATATTATATGAATCTATCTACAATGTTACAATTACTAAATTTTAACAATGTAGATGGATTCAGAGACCTCCTAAAATGGGTCTCTAAATCCATCTGCATTGTTAAAATTTAGTAAATTGTACAAACTTATTTTCAAAATGGTAATTTTCAATTGTCGGAGTGGCACAACAAAAAAAGATCAAATAAATGACCAATTGTTATGTGTTCGTTTTTAGTTTAAATCTTATATGATGACCAAATTTGTCATTTATATTGGTCATTTTTAGTTTAGTTCTTATCCCATGACCAAATTGGTCATTTATCCTAGTAATGTTTAGTTATCTCAATTAAAATTTCTCAATTTGCGTCATTTATCCCTTGAAAAAACCAAGCTAAACAATTTGTTTGGTCACCTGGTCACTTATCTCTCATTTTTTATTAGTGCATGCTTTCATGGTCACCACTAAATATTATTATAGGAGTTGGTTATTGTGTAGTGTGAGCATTTCACTCATAATATTTTGAGCAAAGACTACAACAGACATGAATATTTCAGAGGAGTATACAAGTAGTTGAAGGAGAGATTAGTCACCACCATGGAAGAAAATGAATATTGCCCCTAGGACGTGCTGTTATATAACTTGTGCATACCACAAGATAGAAGACTATACTTGATGAGAGAAGCTCGCACTTCCAAAATTGTTGGACATTTTGGCATGACAAAGACAATGGAAAATTTGTAGAGTTATTTGTATTGGCCAAAAAATCAAGAGAAAGTGGTGAGATTTGTTATAGGTTGTATTCTTTGTAGCATAAGAAAGTTAGGAGACAAAAATATTGGGTTGTATATGCCACTTCCAGTACCCAGAAGGCCTTAAGAGAGCATCTCCATGGACTTTGTTGGAGGCTTTCCCATGTATTACACATGCATTGAATACATGTTTGTCATGGTAGACTGCTTCAACAATATGTATATGATCATTACATGCAAGAAGACAATCTATCGATGAGAGGTAGTTGAATTATTATTTAGTCATGTTTGGGTGCATTTTGGATTTCCAATATTCAACATATTGGATCTGAATATAAGTTTTTCGGAATATTCTAGATAACACTTTGGGAGATAATGGATATCAAGATGAGGAATTTCATCCCATAACCAAAATATAAATGAAATTTGTGAACTAGATGTTAGTAAAATTGTTGAGATGGTACAATATAAAACATCCAAAGACGTGGGACTGCAAGCAGTTGATGTACATGCAATAGTCATACAATCGAGCACTCCATTCCTCCACCCAAAAAAACCTTTAGAGACATGCTTTGACTATTTACTTCCCTCACAATTTGAGATTGTATATGGACAACAGAAGGACATACTAGAGATTCAAGGAGATGAGAAGAAGGAAAACACATTTTTGGACAAGATCATGCAGATACTTTGAAGGTACATGAGAGGATTGAGAGAAGTTCGAAACAGTATAAGTCCAGACATGACTAATTAGAGAATATCATAAGTTTCATGTTAGATATAAGGTATGGCCTTGCATATGCAAAGAGAAATTGCAAATAGCAATGAGGAAACTCAAGCCCCTTAGATACAAACCGTTTGACATGATTGATCAAGCGAATGCCAATTACTTCATGTTGAGACTTCCTCCTTATATGAAGATTAGTTCAATGGTGAATGTGGAATACAAGAAGTTGTTTGAACCCTCCATGTTGCATGGAGAATAATACCATGAGGTTCTTCCCAATGTCATGTTCTTAAATAATTTAAGGAATACCTAGTTACATAGTGGAAGGAAAATGCAGTTGATAGAGGATGAAAAGGGATATGGAATATTGGACTCAAAGGAAAAACTCTAAGGAAAGTGAAGTGATACTAGAGGAAATATATTGAAAGCAAGTTCCCACAACTATCCTTCAAATATTTTTGGGATCAAAAGCTTCCCAATGGGAAGATGTTTTCCGAATTGGATCTACATGTCAACAATTATCTATCATCTTAGGTTCTACAATGGTTGGAACATGCAAAGTTCAAGGCTATGAAGGAGGTAGGAGATAATGTTTATGGCATTAGGGGTCCCATTCCATCCTGATATGTGTTCACCCCTACATTTATTATTACTCTTAATGTTAACATGTCAAATGTAATATTCATAAATTAAAAAATGTCGAAAGGCAAAAACTATTTGTGTATTTTAAAAATAATACATGAGAGGCCATTCCTCAAACGTAAATTGAAAAATAAGTAAAAGAGGAGAAGGACTTGGGGTGCCTATCCTTTTAGTTATTCCCCAAGTAATTCATTCTCTTATTTATGCTTTCACTTTAAAGGAATAGGGGGTTTTCTTTGGTTGAGAGTGGGAGTAAATTCTACCAAAATTCCCATGTGAGAAGATGAACCAAAGAGGTGAAGAGTACTAAAACTTGTGTTTTGTTGCGAGATAAAGAGATTAACTAAATCCAATTGAATGTTGGTTTTCCATTTTGGGTTTCAAAGGTAAATATTGTGTTCATATGTGATGGATTTCCTCTCTACATTGTTTAATTACTACGCTAAGTTGTGCATATGTGTTCTAATGGAGGATATTATGTGATATTATGTGTTTTCATGGATGTCTGATTTATTTTAATGGTGCAAGGATACATTCTATAAGATATATCTATGTTTTACTGTGTAGTTTCATTCTATTTTTCCAATAACGAAACCTAACAATTATTTTCTCTAAATTTTCCATTGTTTCATGAACTTATAAATTAAGGGATTCCATTATAGAGCTATTACAATATTTTAGGTGCTTTCTAATTCAAAATTTTAAGCTATTAGTATTTTTATTGAAGCCGTACTTAAGCCTATTGCATTACAATAGTTAGAAAGAGACTACATGGATATGCATGAAATGAGTATATGATCACATAAAATATGCACAAAGGAGTATACATGCAATAAGAATACTCTCACGGAAATGGATTTAGTAATAGAACATTGTGCTTTTGATAGTTCATGTCGTGTGAACAAGCATTCTAGGATGCATGACACATATTATATGCCACACCACATGGAGTTTCTCACTATACTAAACCTACAATGTCGAGAGTGGGTACAATGTAAATGTTTAACATGGAGAGTAACATAGTGACAAAAACACAAGACAAATGGACAATATGGAGGAAATGAGCATACACTCACAAACAATATGCAGAGAGGAGTATACATGCAAAGAAATAATGCTCACACAAATAACTTTAGTAGTAGAATAATGTGATTTTGATAGTTCATATCATGTGAACACACATTCTTGGTTGTGTGGTGCATAGTCTATACTGCACCACATGGACTTTCCTTCTATGTAAACCTACAACTTGGAGAGTGTGGAAAATGTAAATGTGCAAAGTGGAGACTAACACAAATGACATAAAAAATAAGACAAATTGAAAATATGCATAAAAGGAGGGTACATGCAATGAGAAGATGCTCACATAAATGGATTTAGTACACTACAACAATTTGACATTTAGGGGTGCTTGTCTTCCGCCTCCAAAAGTCACTTTTGTGGGTGGTTTTTGCTTTGGAGGTAGTCTTTACAAAACTGCCCCTAATAGCACCGACACTAGAAGTTTTTACTTTTAGGGGTGGTGCTGGAAGAGATCAAAACCGCCCCTAAAAGTGACCTTTGGGGGTGGTTATAAACCCCTCCCAAAAGTGACTTTTGGGGGCAGTTCTAAACCCCATCCAAAAGTGACTTTTGCGGCAGTTCTAAAC
>LPNX010582814.1:160982-171655 GCA_001517045.1 Pseudotsuga menziesii | reverse complement strand
GAGTCTTTATTACAAAACTTTGGGGGCGTTTTTAAATCCCCCTCATAGGCACCTATGGAGGCGGTTCAACCCCCCCCCACAAAAAAAGTTTTTACAAAACTTTGGGGGAGGTTAAAAACCCCCCTCATAGGAACCTATAGAGGCAATTCGAACCCCCCCCTAAAACGATTTAGAAACCTTTAGGGCCATTATGAACCCCCCTCATAGTGACATATGAAGTTAGTTTAGAACCCCCCCTCATAGCGATAATAAATCATAATAAAATATATTTAATTTAAAACATCAATATTGAAATATCATTAGGGCACGAAGGAATTGAACCTTCAACTTCCTGCTTATAAAGCATACTCTCTACCATTGAGCTAGAACCCTTCAAGAATTGGGGAAAGGGGCAATATTAAAACCAAGATTGCATCATTTGTAATTCTAAGAAAAGACTAATAATCCCAAAATTGTTTTTGACTCGAGAGACCTAAGAAAGTACTATGTATGGCTCTGGCCTTATAAGTTGGCTGAACTTGAAAGGTTTCATATGCAACATTGATTCAATAAAGAAAACAATAATAGATAAATGTTTTGTAGGACAAAGTTGGAATTCAAGTTCATACACATACTCATGAAGTGAACATCTAACTAGAATTTCAAGTATTCATGGATAAGAACAAGCATATTTTCTAATGGTTGCTTGATTGATCCATGTAAGAGTAGCCTTCTCTTAAAATTTATGTCAGTAGATCAATGGGTGATACAATTATAACATATTTAGACCCAATTCAATCCAATTTGGTGATATAAATAGCATTCAATTACAGGATGGAGAAATACAAAGATTAAAAATTGCATAGCATGGATAAATCTATAATCTTTTCTAAGATAAACAACTCATAATAATGCATTTATAGATATAGAATACCTGCAACTGAGCTAATCGTGAATGAACACCACCATCACTCAAAAGGCCAATGAGATGAAGTGTGACATTTTCAAAGGACTCCTTAATGTATTTAAAACCTTCTCCCTCGTAGATTTTTCCAGAGGCAAGAGCATAATCCACTAATTTTTCTCTGCACCCAAAGTAAAAATCAAAGTTAATATGTTTCTCGTTCTAAAAGAGGTAGCATAAATAAATAGTATAAATATACTTTCAGTTACCATTTATACAATTATAAAGTACATCTTATACACATATCTAATGATATGACTCCAATTTGTAAGGTGGTCAATAAATTAACTATTACAAAACCATTATTTCAACAAAATGTTAATGCTTACCAAATCTTAATGCAGGGAAAAATACCCAATGTATAGGATTCTCATAAGTCACTCTGAATGCATAAATGATCCATGTGCAAGATATTACTTCTTCACTCTAATCCTTGACAATTTTCATCAATAATTTTCCAAAAGTTAAAAAACCACAGTAAGAAAAAAAAAATGAGCTACTTGTTTACCATACTGGAAAATAACAGATATCAAGCATAGTAAGTCATAGAGGATATTAGAGTCGAATAAGGACTTTGTTTCTTCTTTGAAGGATCTGGAAAATAGAGTAAGAGTTTTATTTAATCCAATTGAGTCATTTAGATGGATAGCTTAGCTTTAGCTTACAGAGCTTGTTAGCTCGCAGAATTTTTTTGGTATCTTATTGGAGCTTAGTTAGCTCGAGGAAGCTTCAATCAAGAGGAACAAGCTCAGAGTTTAGACTCTTGGAGCTTATGCACAGGGAGAGAGAAAGGTATTTGTTTGTAATGATTGATCCATTGTATTTAGGTTCAGATAAAGGACCATTGTGAAATAAGATTGTATGCATGTATTTTTTGCTTCATTGAGTTTATTGATTGAGTTTGGAAGAAATTTCCCATTTGAATCATATCTTGTGACCACGTTGACTATATGGTTAGTTGAATGAAGAAATGTCTTGAGTATTGAAATTTACACACAGTAAGTCACTTTTAATTGTGCATTGCAAGGCAGATCCATGGTGTAGGAGAGATTGGTTAAAAAGGTTACAAGTCGACGATGGTGATCAAGAGGTGAGTTGATGAACGACTAAAGAGGAATTTCGCTAACTTAATTGCGAGAAAATTAAAGGAGAATTGATTGCGAAGTTGGAAAATAATCGTTGCAAGGATGAAGAAGATCAACAGGTAAGAATGATCTTGTTGCAGATCAACAACGAAGAGCTATTTCATTGGGAGAACTAGTTAGAGAGAAGAAATTCCTGATGGGCGTGATACTTAATAAAAAACGCGCTATAAAAATTTAAGTCCACCGTCAATCTAGATATTACAGTTGTTAGTCCATTTCATCGATGAGATAGCAAGTGGGTTAATTGCATAAGCTGGGCACTAAATCTTTGTGTAATCCAGTTCATCAACGGTAATCTTTAGTAATCTTTGGGCCTGACAGATCAGGATCCTAGCCACGCGTGAGCGCATGGTGGCAAGTATGGTTTTGAGGCTCGATTGGATGGAGAAGGGAGATTCACATCACAGGAAATATATGGTCTTTAAGGCTTAGAGGATGTCAATCTAGGATGAAGCCCGGATGATGAAGGTTGAGTACAAAACCGTTATGATGGAGAGGTGTTCGCCACCCTTATATTATGAAGTAGCTCTGCCCTCTTCTCAATGAACTCTATGGAGTATCCCAACCTTTTTTGTTTCTGTGCATTCCCTCCTAGTCGAAATGGATCGTGATTGTTTTTTTTGCTCTGAATCGCCGGCGCTTGGTGAAGAGTCTATCTCTTGGGTTTTTTCCATGGCTCCCAAATGCTCTCAGAGGGGAACCTTGGGGTTGGGGGAAGTTTTGGCCGACAATTAAAAAGGGAGAGAAGGGTCATGTGACTAGAGCCTAGATAGAAGCACAGGAGGCTACTAGCTTCTTCAGATACTTTGTTCCTCTGGCCACCCGCAACCAAATTGAATCAGCTGCAAACCTTTTATGGGAGGAAGCTAAGGCGATGGCCAGGGAGAGCTGAACCGTGAGGTTGAATATTGGGTGGTGGACCCTGGTAATATAGTTGGGAGGGCTAGGGACTATGGCAAATTTCTTATGCTCTATTAGGTTAACATGAATATGATAGTGCACTCTTATCTTAGCATTGTTGCAAAACGGGAAGGGGATGAAGAAACAATCAGATTTTTGAAGAAGCACAATGCCTATTGCCGCCTCATGCACATAAAGATAGACGTCATGGCCACAAAGATGGGGATTGAATTATTCCACTCGAGGATGGAGCAGGAATAGGTCAGAGGAACGAGCAGGTCGATGGACCAGAAAGGGGCCAAGTCAATCGACATGACTTTCAGGGAGCCCTCCTAGAAGATGAAGCAGACCAAATGCTCCTCGTCGGGACTGTCCACCCAGGGCCAGTTTTGAGGCCCCTATGTTTATGTTTTATTAATTCTTGTTATGTTTACTGTTAGTGGTTCTAGTAGTGATAGAATTTATAGGAATATTATGTTTGTAATATGATGGGGAATGCCATGAATAATCTGGATGTTTTGATATGTCTTGTTCAGTCATCTGTTAGTGGTTCATGTAGTGATTTGCTTTATGGGCAGCTTATGTATGTAATCGGGATGTGGCATGCCATGAACAATCTCGTTGTTTTCTTCCGGGATGGGTGTTTCTATTTTAGGATGAATGTAAATATTGTCAGAACTGGGTAGGTGGTTTCTTGATCTATTATTTTGAATGTAATTAAGTGACTGTGCAGTAATACAATCCTTTTATTTACAAAAAAATTGTGGAGAAATTTTGAAATATTCTACAAGTGCTTCAATTTCTCACCTTTCCGAAAATGATGGATACAATTCATATATAGTTTGATATTAATATCTTAAAAGAAAGATAACCTTTCCTCCAAGAGAGAAAATGGAGAGCGTGAACCCTAGCGCCGTCTGAACCTTGTGATCTGAGCACCGTTCCCCAGCGCTGCGGGCCTCCGCCTCCGGCCAGTGGCCCTGCTAATGGATCCTCCCAACCCTGAGTTATTTGAGGATCGTTTCCAACACATTGTGGCCTCCATGCCCCCCGTGCATCCTGCTGCGGCTCCTTCTCGGTTTGTCAAGCGTGCAGATGTTCCAGAGGTGAAGCTTAGCTCAGCAACTTCGAAGAGGAAAGCAGTAAACCTATCAAAAAAAGAGCTTATTGGATTGTTCACTGGTCTTTGGCCATCCCCGCACTCAGTGGAGGTATGGATGAACAAAAATTGGAGAACTCTAATCCAGGGGGAAGTTCAACAAATCTTCTATGGGAAAGGATATTTTGCCTTCATTTTCAAAAAAAAGGAGGACCGTGACTTGATCTTCAAGAATGGGCCTTACTTCATGGGCCCAAGAGGTATGTATCTAAACAAATGGGATCTATCCTTCAACCCAGAAAAAGATATCCCAAAAGTAGTGCCTGTTGGGGTTAAGCTCCCTCACCTCCCTCTTCACTACTGGAACGATGAGGACTTCCGAGCCATAGGGAATACCCTAGGGAAGTATGTTGACAAGTCTGAACCAAAATACCCAATGTTCTCTTGCACCCGTATCTGTGTTGAAGTTGACCTGGAGAAAGGCCTTCCGGAGTCCATTAACCTCTCCATTGACGGCTGGAATCACTTGCAGACTGTAGATTATGAGCAAATTCCTTTTAAATGCAAGTATTTCCATGAATATGACCATTTTTCCAAATCATGCCCGAAAAAACCTGAGAAACCCATCTCGGACAACCCTGCTAGTGAGGGTTGGAACATTGCTAGTGGAAAAAAGATTGTCAAGCTCACAAAGCAGCAGAACAACGCGGCAAAGAACACCTCCGGAAATAGATTCGAGGCCTTGGAGGAGGAAACACAAGAAGAGGAAAAGAGTGAAGCTAACCCAGAAACGGCACAGGAGGATAACGAACCCCAAGCTTCAGGAATGCAGCACCAAGAAAAATAAGATCAGGAAAAGGGTACTGAGTGCCCTGTGGAGGGGAAATATTCTAAGAAAATCTTTGAAGGATCAATCACAAGGTCAAGGGAAAAAGAAAGTTCGAAAGAAATAACAGACACTTCGATAGAAGAACAGGAACCGCTCTCTAGAAAAGGGAGAAAATCCAACAAAGCCATTAGAGAATAGGAGGCTGCTGGGGAAAAGGCAGCAGGAAAATAGTCCAATCTAGACTTCTTAGTCAAAACCTCGCAAGCAAGCAAATATCTTCTAATTTCCGAAGAGGAAAGAAAAGAGAAAGACAAGGCCCTCAAACACCACAGGAAATAATGAAAGTAGTCTCCTGGAATTGTAGAGGCTTAGGAGGTACTCAAAAGTTAGAATTTCTCAAGAGATTGAAAACAATGGAAGCAGCCTCCATTCTTCTCATCCAGGAGACAAAAAAACCAGCTGAAGACAGCATTGAAACAGTCAAAAGCATTTGGTCAAAAGGAACAGGCATTGCCACCAACGCAAATGGAGCCTCTGGAGGGCTACTTTGTTGGTGGAATAATGATCAGTATGAAATGATAACATCCATAGAAAATAGAAATTGGCTACTCATAAAGATTGAGAGCAAAGAAAGTAATTTTTTTTTTGGATCGGCAACGTGTATGGCCCAACTATGAACGCTCAGAAGGACGGCTTCTGGGACTCGCTAGAGGAGCAATGTGAAGACAAAAAGCTTCTTCCCTATTTTATTGCAGGGGACTTCAATGTAACCATCTCTCCAGAAGAGCGCAGAGGAGGAGTAAAGGTAAGAGACCCTTATGTGGAAAGGCTGGAAGACCTCATTTCACAGTGGAGGCTCACAGACATCAAACCTAAAAATGGTATCTTCACATGGAGTAATAAGCGAGTAGGACCAGGCCATATTGCAGCTAGATTGGATCGATTCCTGGTAAGCACTCATCTCATCACTTCCTACTCGGAAACGAAAATATTATGCTCTGCTGTCTCTGATCACAAGCCTATAAGTCTCTTTTTTCCGCAAGAGGAAAATTTGGGGCTACTACCTTTCAAATACAATCGGATTTGGTTGGAATCTGAAGGATTCAAAGACATTATTTCTTCCGCCTGGTGATGCTTCATACTAGGATCTCCAGCTTTCTCATGGGAACAAAAGCTGAAGAGAGTCAAGGCAGCCCTTAAAGCATGGGTCAAGAACCAATTTCAAGAACCAGCCCGGAAAAAGGAAAAAATTACCAAGGACATCGAAACCCTCCGAGTTGAAATAGAAATGAGCTCAATCACCAAGGAGCACCTCATGAAGGAGATAGAGATGGAAACAAAATTGCAGAAAATTTTAAGACAAGAAGAGGAAGGCTGGAGGCTCTGCTCACGCATCCTATGGCTCAAAGGGGGATACCAGAACACCAAATATTTCCAAAACCAATGCAGAGACAGGCAATGTTGGAACACATTGAGAGAGCTCAAAGATGAGGACGACAGTCTCATCCAAGGGCAAGCGGCCATCAGCGCTGAGGTAAGAGCTTTTTTTGAAAATCTGTATAATGATGAGGAGCATGTACCCCATGGCATCATGGAGGAAATGGTTTCTGACATTCCCCTCCTCATCAGTCCCGAGGAAAGTCTTAGTCTTGAATCGCCCATTTCAGAAAATGAAGTCAAGAAATCCATCTGGAGCCTTCACCTGGACAAAGCTCCAGGCCTGAATGGCTTCCCTATTTTTTTTTATAGAAATTTTTGGTCCCTTATCAAGAAAGATCTTATGCGCCTCATCTCTTGGATGGAAAAAGGTAACATGGGAGGAGCCACCAATTCCACTTTTCTAGCCCTGATTCCGAAAGAGCATAACCCCACCGCCATTAAAAGTTTCCGCCCCATTTCCTTATGCAACGCGTCGTACAAAATCTTCTCCAAAGTGTTGTCCCTAAGACTCAAGCAAATTATCCCATCTCTTATTTCTCCTAATCAGGGTGGCTTCATTGTAGGCAGACAAATTAGTGATAACATCCTCATGGTCCAGGAGGCAATTCATTCCAGTAACAAGAGGGGTGAACCTGGAATGGCCATTGAATTAGATCTGGCTAACGCGTTCGATAGGTTGAGACACGCCTTTATCATCCTGGTCCTCCAAAAATTTGGGTTTCCCGATGTCTTCATCAAACAAGTTCAAGCCTGTATCACCTCTCCCTGGATAGCCCCTCTCATAAATGGAAGACTTGTAGAGTTTTTGAAAGCCACTCGTGGAGTAAGGCAAGGATGCCCGCTATCTCCCTTACTTTACATCCTGGTGGCTGACTCCCTTAGCAGAAAGATGATAAGAATTCAAACTGAAGGAACTCTTCCAGGCCTATCTTTCAGAAGCGGAGTTTCCCCTATCAACCATGCATTATTCGCTTATGACACTATCCTGCTTGGAATCACCTCCATACAGATTGCTAGGAACCTCCTCAGTCCCCTTGAACTTTTTCTCCAATCCTCGGGAATCTTAATAAATCTGAATAAATGTCAAATACATGGATGGAATTTCCCAACAGCAACTCTCTGTCGCATATCTCAAATTCTGCAGATCAAAGTCAATCCTACCTGGACCCACTTCATCTATTTAGGCATCCCTGTTGTCAAGAATCTTTTAGTCTCCTCAATGTGGACCCCGTTCATTCAAAAAATCAAAGCCAAAACCCAGTCCATGGGCTCTAAATGGTTAAATCTAGCAGGAAAGACGGTCCTTATCCGATTCATCCTCTCCTCTTACCCCATTTACACGAGCTCTATGGTCCTTGCTCCTAAAAAAGTAATGAGCAGCATATGTAAAGAAATCAGAAAATTCTTGTGGCAGGGAGGAAAGGTCTAGACAAAAAAATTCCACCTGGTAAATTGGGACACGGTTAAAAAAGCTAAAAGCCAAGGTGGCTTAGGCATCAGAGATCCGGAGCAGATGAATAGAGCCATGGGAGCTAAAATGGTTTGGAGACTAGTCATAGGAAGAAAGGAATGGTGGAAGGAAGTCATCAGGAAAAAATACATAAGGAGGCCCAGATCAAAAATAATGGATAATGCGTGGGTAGGCAAAGGCACTACCCTATGGCAATTATGCAAAGCCTCGCTCAGCACGATTAAGGAAGACTGCTACTGGATTCCCAGAAATGGTAAAAATATCAACATTTGGAAGAGTAATATCCTGGGACATCCACCTCGTTCATCGCTGCCAGGGCAGGCACCTATAGCTGAATGTGCGAGCGAGCAGGGGATCACCACCCTCTACAACCTCTCTCAATGGGATAGGAAGGGACATTGGTCAGGATGGAAGGAATTATCTCCACCAGCCCCTCTGGCTAACGTGGCAGAATCTCTTTTCTCCTCCCTTCGTGGCCTGTCCCCAACGCGTATCACAGCGAAGGACCGTATTGGCTGGGGAAAAGCTGGGAAGTACAATGTCAAAGAAGGATACCAAAAAATATCCAAGGAACCAATCAGAGCAGAGAAGATATGGAAAAGGGTTTGGCACAATTATTGTATTCCTAAAGTGAACATTTTCATTTGGACCCTTTTGCATAATAAGCTCCTCACAGCGGAAAACTTGAGAAAAAGAGGCATCAACGGACCCTCCCGGTGCCCACTGTGTAACTCTGATGAAGAGACCACTAGCCATATATTCTTTCAATGAAAAACCTCTCTGATAGCCTGGAGAACTATTCTTCCTTCAGGTCTAGACATAAACCTCTCTGGATCGGTAGATCAACTCTTCAAAGATTGGAATACTCACTTTCCTGGCTCGTTAAGTAAGAAACCAATCCTAAGTCGCCTCTAGGCCTCTATCCCCAAGAATATTTGCTGGCAACTCTGGCTCGCCCGGAATAACGCTATTTTCAAAGATCAGAAAGAAGTTTCAGGCCGAATAGCAGCTAAAACCATAGGAATGATTGCAGAAAAGTTTGCCTCGAACAGCATCAGTTTTCCTGAGCAAGATTCCATTCCAGAGCCTTACTCCTCATGGTGCAAAAGCTTCCTAAAAGAGAGGAGCTCCCTTCAGTACAAAAACACCACTCTCAGAGCGACAGCAGCTTGTAGATCCTTCCCTTGGGAAATTCGCTTACCCAGCAAAGATTTCAAAGCTTGGCTCAGGGAGCAGAATTCCTATGCTTACTTCTTTGATGGTGCCTCGAAAGGCAATCCAGGGGTGGCAGGAGCGGGGGGGATCCTCTTGGATCCCGGAGGACAAATAGAACTAAACTTTTCTTAGGGGCTAGGGAATAGAACTAATAATGAGGCTGAATGGCTGGCGCTTCTTCAAGGCCTGCAGCTTCTTCATTCTCAAAATTATCGAAAGGTTCTAATCTTTGGAGACTCAAATCATTTTATCTCCAAATTGATCAATGGATACCCCATGGGAGCTGTCAATTGTCGATGCCTGTATAAAAAAGCAAAGCTCCTTATGCTCAACTCCTATAAGCCTCTTCACATTCTTCGGCTCAACAACTCTGCTGCGGACATAATGGCTAATTTGGGGGCCTCTCTCCCGCAAGGCCATTACACGCAAAATGGGAACCCTATCATTCTCAAACATATTCCATAATGCGGTCTTGGACTATCCCCAATCAACACCATTCACTCATGTTAAAAAAGTACCCTTTGTATGGCCATAATATGAGGATCAACCTCTCGAATAATCCTTCCTTCTTTCATTCTTTCACTTGCCGTTTTGTCCCCCCTCCTTTCCTTCTCCTTTTTACCTTACTCCCCCCCCATAGTCATGCTTATCCCCTCTCCCTAACCTTATCCCTCCCCCCTCCACATATTCTTATCCCTCCAACCTTACCTTTCCCCCTCACCCAGTGCCTCCTTGCTACAGGCCTCCACCTCGAGATACCATCTGCTGGCACTCTTCATTTAAGTGACAGTCCTTTGCCCCTGGCTGCGTGGCACTTTAACAGCTCCCTCCATCTCTTGGTTGATGCAGCATTAATAGAATTCAAGCCTCGGGTTGATGACATTACCTCCTCGCACGCTCAAAGTCTCTTCCACCTTTACTCCATGTCTTCTCTTGGAAGCGATATGGCTCTCCATACCATTTTAACTATCGGCCCCGGGATGCACGAAGCTCTGCGAATCCTTTTGAAGATTTTCTCAGGCATTGGAGAAGGGGGGTTGCAAGACCTCCCGTGGTAGGCTCTCCCTTACATTCGATCTGTAGTAAAGGAACGGCTCGCACTTGCAGCCTTCTCCATCTGTTCATGCAGCCATCTCACAGTGTCTCGGACTGTCACTCTCGGCTCAGGTTTCTCCACAATTTCTGGTAATTGGGGATGCGGTGTGGTTTTAGGCTGTCACTGCTCGGGGTGGCAGGAAGGTGTGGTGGGTGTTATAGCGGATTTCACCACACTAGGTGAATCACACATTGTATGGCCTTCCCCTATCCCGCTGCAGACTCATTATTCCCTATGGACCATTTATTGTCTTTTGATGTATCATTGACCATCCCTAAAAACATTAGAAAAATGATATACGCGGCCTTTTCCCCGATAACCGCGTACATACGCGGATATTCCCTCTATAGTCGCGTACATCGGGATGTGTGCATAATCCAAAACTGTTGGACCGTTCCTTGCCTTGAATCCGACTCATATGACTCCTGGCCTTCCATATGCCTTGAGATCGCACGGATTCGACCTTTCAGTATCACTTTGGAAAGCTATATAAGGAACCATTGAGACATTGAAAGAATAGGAGAGAATTGAGAAT
>LPNX010582814.1:109872-156712 GCA_001517045.1 Pseudotsuga menziesii | reverse complement strand
GATGTTTTTAATTTCTATTGCATATTGGGAAAGATTGATTTCTGGAGTCTAGCTGTCTGTTGTGGTACCCCAAGCCATAGGAATTTCTCTCCGTAACAGTGGGCACCCTGGTTTGTCGTGATCAAGGAGATTTTTTGCTGCACAAGGAGCTTCTTGCGCTCGGCCTCTGCAGTATTCATCTTCAGGATGTGCATCAAATCTGTGAACCTGACAGTTCTTCCATTCATAATTAGTTGGAAAGAGTCAGCATTTCGACAGAGGTAAGCAAAATGGCACAGTCGGGCAAAAACGCAGGTATTATGGACATTAAGAAGAATCTGTGGAGAATGTATGAACTGCTTGCCATAAGTGTAATGGACAATAAAGAAATGGCTCGGGAAGTGAAGAGCATGAGTGAAACAGTGAGTTACACTTCCCTTCAGATTAGCAATCATGACTCCCGCATAGATGACAATGAAAGCAATCTTCGTGAAATCATGGGCAAAATCGATAGGATTCAAGAGGACCTTCAATGCTTCATGGCCATGAATCAGAGCAGCAAAGCTTTTGGGGACAATGCTGAAGCGGTGCAGCCAATGGAAGAGGAGTCTGTAGCACAACCAAGAAACAACAGAGGCAACCCTTAATTCTGGTTTTTAGTCATGACTGAATGTTTTTTTTTCTTTTAATATGTAATCAGTATGTTCGGGTATATACTACCAGCAGTATTAGATGTTTTGAACAAATTCTATATGAAGTTTTTTGGAAAATCTCATGGATAGGCTCTATGTGCAGCCCTTTTGGTATGCATGAACACATTATAATATCCTTACTGTAATGAATGGCTGTGCACAGCTAGCTTTTATACAAACCCCTTTTTTAGTTTCTGTTAAAAAAAAAAATCTTAAAAGAAAAGGCATTTACCACCAATGGCCACAAACAACTAAAAAGTAGTCAATGGGATTTCTAACTACATTATGTAAAATTCTTTAATAGTGGTCATGGCAGCTTCAGGAGACCTATAGGTGATACTCCCAATGCCTAAAAGGAAACCTATAGGTGATACTCCCAAATAATGTTGAAATTGTATTGATAATAAGGATCTATACCTCAAATTTTAGCTCTGATGCCAATAACATCAGATGATCTTGGTGTCCTCTATGCTTTACACAAATGTTTCACACAAATTAGTTGTTACACCATCAATCGGGTATACTTATGGTTGTAATAAATATGTTGTAATTAAATTTTTTGTAATCAAATACTTTCAATATTGTTCATTACATTACCTTCCTATGGTCAATAGCTATCTCGCAATGAACTTTTTTCCTTCAACAAATGTGCAATAAAATCAATTCATAAAATAGACAAGTACAACTGTACTTAAAAAGAAGAAATCAACACATTATAATCAATGAAATGACAATAAGATATCTACTTGACAAATTCGTTATGGTGATAACTTACAAATATGCATTAGAGAATGATACAAATTGTCATTATATTCCTTTCCATTACGAAGACTTGCATATATCATGACAAAATGGTATGTTCATATAAGCGATTGATAGTTATGTAAAAAAAGGCATAGCATATATGAAATTATAAAAAAATGAAATGAAAATACTTGAATGAGCTTATCTTGGTTTTAAGAATATCTTATTCTCTACTAAATAGGGCCAACCACGTGAAGGTTGAAGATCATATGGCCCCTCCCCCCTCGCCTCACATCACTCTCAATTCCCCACACCCAATCTATCTACTATAAATATAAATGAAAGTTACATAACACAATAAAACAGATAAGGTCCATGCATAAACAATAACAAAACAAAAAATATATGCATGAAAGGTAAATCCAAGTAATAATCTAAGATATAAATTTTCACAGATACAACTTAAATGAGAACTGATAAATAAATCATGTATGCTACTTACTGAAAAACATCTAACCATGTTCCTTCACTATCTTGTCGAACATAATCCATGCCACCATCACCTATAGATTCATGTTCTTTGCATTTTGTCCCTTCAAAATCTACAACACTTGATAAATATGCATACTCCAATTCATATCTATTACAATTTCTTGGTCCCTTTCGAGGGCATGTCAAAACTACACACCAGTCATTCTCTACCGGATCTTGTACATAAAATACCTGTTTCGCTTGTGATGCTAGAATAAATGGATCATCTTGCACTCTAGCCTTACTCAAGCATCTCTTCGGATTCACCATGGTGAAACCAATTTCATCAACTTTCAATCCATTATTCTTGTGTACATATATCCAATCACATTTGAAGAATGGATACTTCACCAAATAGTAGTCCAATAAAATTATTTCTTGAATCACTCCATAATATGTTGTCGTTTGATGAATAGGGTTTTTATTTTTTGCACTTGATCTCATTAATGTTTGTGCATCTATGCACAAACCACTATTTTGGGTGACCCTGACATTTTCTATTCTTTTAACATGAAATCTACACCCATTGATTAAGTAGCCATCATACTTAGTGGCATATTTCCTTGGGCCACGTGCCAACCATTTAAGGGTTTTAGAAATATTTTCTTTTCCTTCCACCTGTAAATTTTTAAATGTCGTTAGAAAACCATGTAATTTCAAAATATATTAAAAGAATCTCACCTTCATACATCACAATAGTCTTGATCAATGAAGTTCAATTAAATATAATATGAAGAACATATGATTACCTATTTTCTTAACCAATCACTAAATTGTTGGTTGTGGAGCTTTTGTAGTAAGACTCCATCTTTTTGGGCTTGGATGTTACTATTGGCAATTTATGTCAAGTGCATCCTATTTTCAAGTAATGTCAATAAACAATTTATGAAAATATTGTGATATATTATAATAAAAAATGATTTCATAAGGATGTGCTTATTACTTACTCTATCCAAGGTTGAATTTCATCTATGTTGTGCAAGACCCTTCTGTGGGCTTGTAACAAACTAGTTTTATCTAATTATATAGAAGTTCCACTAGATAAGGCCTTACCATATTGTCCAACCTCTCCTTATTCATCGTTCGAAGCTTCATTTCTACTAGGAATTCTTTCAATATATTCCATACATTCAACATATCTAGCACAAAATTTTATGGATTCCTCCACAGTGTAGTTTTTCAGCTATGTAGCCTTCGGGCCTATTCTTATTTTTCACATAACTTTTGAAAACTTTCATGTTCCTAGAAAAAAAAACACACAATTTGTAGTGAAATCAAAAGTATGAATAAAGAGTTGCTAGTAATATATTATTATTATATGCACATAAAATGTTGTATTTGCACTTAATAAAATTTCACTGACCTTTCAAAAGGGTACATCCATCGATATGCAACTGGTCCACAATAACGCATCTCTCGCACCAAGTGTACAATCAAATGTATCATTATAGTGAAATCAAAAGTATGAATAAAGAGTTGCTAGTAATATATTATTATTATATGCACATAAAATGTTGGATTTGCACTTAATAAAATTTCACTGACCTTTCAAAAGGGTACATCCATCGATATGCAATTGGTCCACAATAACGTATCTCTCGCACCAAGTGTACAATCAAATGTATCATTATATCAAAGAATGAAGGGGGGAATATTTTTTGAGTAAGCACAAAGTTTCCACAACATCATCTTGTAAGTTATCAAGATCTGTTGGATCCACCATTTTTGCACAAATTCGCCTAAAAATGAAGCAAAGCCTACAAATAGTGTTTCGAACTGCTTTTGGTAGCACATGGCGAATGCTACTGGAAGGATTTTTTGCATGAGAAGATGGAAATCATGTGATTTCATACTATGAATCTTGATATCTTTCATAGATACATGATTTCTAGGGTTTGAACTATATCCATCTGGAACTTTTAACGTGAAAAAAACACCACAAAGAATCTCTTTCTCCTTTTTTGAAAGAGTGTGTGGTGCGGGTGGAAGAATTTTTTTTTGTCTTTTTGTTGTGGCCACTGTGACCTCCTTATACCCAACTATTGTAAGTCATCATGAGCAATTTTCCCATCCTTTGATTTATCTTTTATATCCAGAAGGATTCCAAAAATACTTTTGCATACATTTTTTTAAGTGCATTAAATCTAAAATGTGACGCACTAGGAGTTTCTGCATCCAACCGTATAAAAGATTAGTGAATTATAACATCAAAAAAAAACTAAACAATATATTCATATTAAACAAAATGAAATCCTTAAAGCATCATACATTTTAGGCCTTCAGTTAATGTGTGCACATACCTCCCAATATGGTAAATTGAATAGAATTGACCTTTTCTTCCACACGATAGTCTTCGAAATTTCACCTTTTTTTAATTTCTCTTTATTTTTGTACTATTAGTATTTACCCATTTCTCTTCCATTCCTTCTATTTCTGTAAAAATATCTGACACTTGTACAATTGTAGGCGCAATGAGATGCTTAGACTTCCCATTAAATGGTCCTTTTTGTGAATGATACTCATGATTTATTGGAAGATATCTCCTATGTACCATGTACAAACACTTCCTACTACATTTGAGACACATTGAATCTGTGTTCCTTCCACATATAGGGCATGCGAAAAACCCTTTAGTCGTGCAACCAACCATATTTCCATAAGTTGTAAATTCATGGATTACCCACATCAATATCGCCTTCATGTTAAAGAATGGCCTTGAATGAGCATCATATGTCCTTGCCCATTTATCCCATGTTAGTTTTAGTTCATTTACTAATGGTTTCAAATAAACATCTATGTCATTTCCTGGTTTCTTGGGACTAGGTATTAACAATGAAAACAAACAAAATCTCCTTTTTCATGCATAACCATGGAGGAAGGTTATATGTGACTAGTACTACTAGCCATACACTGTGACTACTACTCAAGTTTCCAAAAGGATTAAATCCATCCACTGCCATTGCAAGTCATACATTGCAAGGATCATTGGAAAAATCAGGCCATTTAGAATCTATAGTTTTCCATGCCAGGCTATCAATTGGGTGACACATTATCCATCCTTACTTGCATTCTCATAATGCCACCTCATTTTCTGTGAAATATATGTAGAGATGTAACAAAAACATAAAGAATCATATATAGATTGCAATACTTAGTAGATTAAAGAGGATGATTTTTTAATAGGTGGGTAGTACATGAAGGTGTATGATATAATGGAATTATAAGAGTTCAAAATCATACATGTACATTCTCTTCAACCTTGGCACTATAGGGAAATACCTCAACACTTTGGCTAGGACACCTGTACGCACCTTTTCAGAATGAGCATCAACCTTCCATATTGATTCGCCACATGTTGGGAATTCATTTATTTTTTCATATTTTCCCCAATATAAAATGCAATCATTGTGGCATGCATGTATCATTTCATAGTCCAGCCTGAATTATTTAATCAAAATTTTTGCAGCATATGTAGATTCTAGAACTGTATTTCCTGTTGGAAGCATTTCTCTTTGCAACTTCAACAACTGGGTGAAACTTGCATCAGACCATCCATTTCTCACTTTAATGTTGTACAATTTCATAATGGTTGACAACTTAGTGAAACTAATGCAACATGGGTACAATGCTTCCTTGGAATATTCAATTAACTTTATATATTGATTGATATCATTTTTTTCTTCCATTGATTCTATTTGGCCATTTTCACAATTCACATCTGGATTTTCATTATAATATTTATAAGCATCATAAACCATTTCAACCATATGATCATCAACCATGGTTACCTCGTCATGATCGTCGTTATCAAGAACTCCATTATCATTTGTAAGCAATGTCGTAAACTCATCGTTATGATTATCATATGGATGTCTGACTATGTGTTCATCACCATGTGTAATTTCATGAGGTAAATCATGCATCTCTGTTGTTTGGAATTTCTTTCTGTTGTCAAATATATAGTCCTGAGTAGGAACTCTCTCTCCTTGGAAAAACCAAGTTTTATATGAACTTATTATACCATGAATCATTAAGTGGTCTTGTACTTCCTCAAACGTCAATACTGCAACATTGTTGTTAGATTTGTATCATTCAAGATAGAATTATACTAGGATCTTTAACTGAGAGAATAACAAGCACAACAATTAAACACAAGAGACAATAGAGACAAAGATTTTCCTCAGGGAAACCATACAGGAGAAAACCCCACAACTTTCTTAGAGATAGAATCAACACCAAAAGTAAAACCCGAAAACATAAATGTGATCTCCCGACAGCAGTAGTCTCTCTCTCTGATCCCAGCTTCTTCTCTCTCACTCATGCGCCCCAGTGAGTGAGTGTGTGTGTGATAAATAGAGAGTACCACTCTCTATTTATATTCTTTCGTTCACTTAACCTTTAACTCTGTTATGTAGGCTCAAGTAACCACAGCCGGGGTAGTAATGACCCAACTTAAATTAACTCACCTAGGGTCGACTTCTCTAAGAGAGTCTAATAACCCTAGTGCCCCACAACTACGGGGACTTGAACCCTTGATCAATAGGAGGGTTACCCACAATGACTTTACATGACTTGTTTACATTATTGAATCTCCTGATAGGAACATCGGGGCATGACATGACTCAAATACATTACAGACACTTCCTGGAATAAACATCGAGGTACAATACATAAGATATACAAGTGAATACATTCCAAAGTTACAATTACATCAACATTCCCTCTTAACTAGGAAGGTATTCTCTCGACACAATTTATTAGCACAAGTCTTCTTCTCTATATCATCTGGATCATCATCGAGTTCTCATCATCTTCATCTGGATCTGGATCATCACCATTGGATCTGGATCATCACTGCTGGATCATCATTGTTCGATCATCACTGGATCTGAATCATTACTCGATCTGGATCATCTCCGGGTCATCATCATTGTTGCTATCTCTTGATTCTTCTCATCATAGGAAGTTCTACAGAGCCAACCCTTTTTCATGTTGGTTGTAGGCCTAGCCTTCATGTAGGTCTTTATCGTCTTCAACACTTATATTTGACCATGGAATGAACCATGTCAGAAAGGTCCACCCAACACTTACATCTGACCATGGGAGGAACACATCCAAGAACCATGTTAGAAAGGCATGCCCAGCACTCACATCTGACCATGGGAGGAACACATCCAAAACCCATGCCAGTAAGGCCCAACACTCACATTCGGCCTCATCTTGTCAGAAAGGATCTGCACTTACATCTGACCATGTGTAAACACATCATGCCAAAATGGCTCTACACTTACATCTGACCATGTGTAAACACATTGCGCTAGAATGGCTCTGCACTTACATCTGACCATGTGTAAACACATCACGCCATAATGGCTCTGCACTTATATCTGACCATGTGTAAACACATCGCACTAGAATGGCTCTCAGTCCCAGACTGAGTATTCCTGGTAACTGACCAGGTACCTCCATTCTCCTAGAGAATGGAATTCAGCGCTTATATCTAATCATGTGGGAACACATCCCACAGTCACCTAAGAATGGCTCAACACTCACATATGCCATGCAAGGAGCCAATCCTCTCACCATGACAGAATGGCTCAGCCCTTACATCTAACCATTGAAGGAACCAATGCTCTCACCATGTCAAAATGGCTCACAGACTCATCACTTCCCCTTGGAGGGAACCTCGATATGGAGAACACCAATTTTCTCCTTGAAGTATTCAAACTTCACTCTGGCCAATGGCTTAGTTAACACATCAGCTATTTGTTTGTCCATCGCAACATACTGGAGCTTCAATGCTCCTCTCTCCACCATATTCCTGATATAGTGATATTTGATCTAGATATGCTTCGACTTGTCATGAAACACCGGGTTCTTAGACAACTTCACACAACTCTAGTTGTCGCAATATATACAAGTAGCATCCAATTGGAGATCAAATAAATCATATAGTAGCTTCCTCAGCCATACTGCCATGCAACTAGTCGAACAAGCTGCAACATACTCTGCTTCAGCTGTACTCAATGTCACATAGGATTGCTTCCTGATAAACCAGGAGATCACACCTGATCCCATACTGAAGCAACATCCTGAACTGATATTTCTATCAATGGCACTTCCTGCCCAATCTAAATCAACATAACCTTCCAGGTTAATCTTCTGATTCGCCTCATACTTGAGCCCATAATCAACTATACCCTTCAGGTACCTCAGAATATGCTTTGCAGCAATCAAGTGAACATGTCTCGGATCTGTCAGGAACTGGCTCAAGGTGTTCATAGCAAAGCAAATATCTAGTCTCGTATCCATCGGGTACATCAAGGACCTAATCATTTGACAATACATCATGGCATCAACCGCTTCTGATGAAGCATCACTCAATAGCTTTAGGTTCGATGCCATAGGTGTGGTCATGGCTTTGCAATCCATCATCCCAAATCTCTTTAGGATCTCTACTGTATACTTCCCTTGTCCCAGGGAAATTCCATCTGCATTCTACCACACCTCCATGCCTAGAAAATAGTGCATCATACCCAAGTCCTTCGTTTTGAACTCGGCAACAAGCTTCCTCTTCGTATCAGCAATTAACCCATCCATACCTATTACAAACAAATCATCTACATACAGTAGGAGTATCACTGGGTTACCATCTTCAACCTTGTAGTAAAGGTTGGGATCTGCTTTAATCTTGGTAAAGCCCAAACTAGATAGGAAGCTATCAATTCTACTGTACCATGTTGAACCTGAGGATCTTCTACAATCACTCCCTCTGAAATGGAGCATCATTCTCCCTCTGTATTTCGTACTCTATGCACTGAAACATTATGTACCAGAGTGACAAGTAGTTTCCTATGCTACTAATATTCTATGTATCCAACTAGGATCATTGGATACCAAGATCCTATATCTTGAACTTTTTCAAAATTTCTTCTCTCACCCATTTGTGAGCTTGTCATCCTCTATAGACTTTCATCTTCAACCTTGTAACCAAGGTTCATATCTTCATCAAGCTCCTTATGTATGTGTTATCCCATCGGTGTCTTCTGAGCTCGTACAAGGCCTTCTTTCACTTGCACACATGATTCTGCCTGTCATGTGTCTCAACTCCCACTGGCTGCAAATGTCTCTTCATAGTATATGCCTTCTTTTCATGAGAAGCCTCGTGCTACGAATCTTGCCTTGTATCCCTCGATGTTTTCATCTACTGCATGATGGAACTACGAACTTCCCTTCATGTATCGATACTGCATCCTAGACATCATTCTTCTTGAACTGGTCTTCCCTTTCTTCTTGGTTACTTCTTCATAGTTGGAAGGATCTGCATCAATGATGTCGCTGCATTCGTCATATTATTCTTCATCTTGAACTGTCGGCACTTGTTCTTTAGAACAAATCTCATCCTTCTTTTCTTGTAGGCAATTTTATGTGATCTTTCCTACAAGTCAAATGCATTAGTTGTATGGTTAGAAACATTTCATAAGGAATATTCATAATGAAAAATTATTTTGCATCAAGATATATGATTATGCAACTATTTTAGCCAATACAACATTCATCCATGTCTCATGGAAACTTTCTAGATGCCTTCCATCTATACCAGGACAACATTGAGATTGTACAGTAATCCAATATGTTAGCAAAGAGGTTTCATTCTAGATAAGTAGCAATGGAGAGTTGTATAGCACCATGAGCTACTTACCCATTACATGCATATTAGTAGTATACTGTCATTAATGCAAACATTCTATCATGCATAATACATCAACTGAATATAAACAAATGCATAACAAAACAATATCATGAAATGGAAATTAAATACTTATCTTTATTTGTTTCGTGGGTAGACTCCTTCTTGAGCCTTCAGCTTCATCATCTTCTTTATTCATCATTTCTTATCCAAATGCTAAGATGGATAAGGGTTTATTCAAGATTTGAGTCCTCAGTATTCCTCATAGCTTGAGGGATCTTCTTTGGATGGTGAGAGATTGATCTTGAGTTGCTCCCATCTTCTCTTCTCTTATTATGAGTCGAGCTTCTTCTTCTTCCCAGAGTCTATTGAAAGTAATCACTTTCTTCTTGCACACATTCCTCGAATGAATGAATACCATGATTTAGGAGGCCATCCAAGGTGGTTATCACAACTTCTGTATTCTCCACTTCTTCTTTGATTTGAGAGACTCTTGTAAAGTATGACTGTATGGTCTCTGCATTATGGATCTTCACATTCTTCAACTGGTTTCTTAAGGGCATCTTCCGATTTATGTTCTTACCTTCAAAAATATTGGTCAAGGAATAAAACATATCTTTTTGTGTCTTTATGGAAGACACTTTTGGTATAAGGTGATCCGTGATTGAATCAACAATGATCTTCTTGGCCTTGACCAAGTTCTTCTGGTGTAAGGCTTTTAGCCTCGTCTCCCTCTGGAATTGGAACCTCTCTACTTATGTAGGTGTCCAATTCATTTTCTTCATAGAGATCATATACTTCCATTATTGGAAGTTGTCAACTTCACCAAGATTATCATCAAGCTGATGTGATAGATCACTTTGAAATGAGAACCTCAAATGAAAATAGCAAAATATTAGATCTTACCGATTTGAGGTGTCTGTCCTGGTTCCGAAGGTGGCTGGTCTAGGGTTTGTTAGAGAAACCCTAATTTTCAAAATTTGGAATATTTCATATCTAATTGGATTTAAATATAGATATCTTCAAGGCGAGCTGTCCAATGTACTCATTTTCTGAAAACAGTGGAGGGAAGCTCCCGGAACAGGAAGCCCTATTTTTCCAATTTCTTCTGCAGAAATTCCTGATACTGTTTCTACGTTATCTTTGAAATTACTACTCCTATATGTATGAAACTTCACACTAAGGTATAAACACTTGTCCCTATTCCAACACCATAGGTTTCATCAGAATTGGTTTCACCAATTGGGACTTATGAGCAGTCTTCCAAGGTGACCTATTTCAGGACTGTTCAGAATAACGAAGTTGTATGGACTTCCACGTGTTACTATTTCATCTTCTGGGTCTAAAACTTATACCACCAAAATTAAAGTCCATTTCTGTTCTGGAAAATCTTGAGAAATCTCATTTGGACCTTCGTAGCCCGAGATATAGCAATTCTCCCCAGGTGTCCTGTTTAGGGATTAATCCTGGAAGAGGATGTAACCCTAACTTGGAGGAATCATATATCCTATAATATAGCACATCTGAGTCAGAAAAATTGGACACAGTGTACATCAGGGTTTTATCTTCAACCTGTGAAAGTTTCGGCCCTTGAGACTTCTTCAATCTCGAGATACAGCGAATGTACCAAAACTTATTTGTTTTAGTATTTAGGGTTTTTCTAGCCCGGGGTCAAACTAGGGTTTGAATTTCCTGGAGTTATAAACAACCAAAAATATTGGCCCAGGTCTCTAAAATTTGATTTTGATCAGGAGAGAAATCCTGTTCTGGGCTCACTCAAAAACTATTCTTCTGTAAAAAGCCCTAATTTCCCGAACCAAAAACTAAAAATGCTCGGAATTGAATTTCATTTCGACAAAAATATGCGCCCTTCAATGGAGAGTTATCCTAGCATACTTTTGTTGATGGATTCTGGAGAGAGGCCCAAAAATTAAGAAACCCTATCTTTTACAGCTGCACATTGTCTTCTTCTCAGGTTAGCTCTGATACCATGTTAGATTTTTATCATTCAAGCTAGCATTATATTAGGATCTTTAACTGAGAGAATAATAAGCACAACAATCAAACACAAGAGATAATAGACACAAAGATTTTCCTTGGGGAAACCATAAAGGAGAAACCCTCACAACTTCCTTAGAGATAGAATCAACACCAAAAGTAAAACCCAAAAACATAAAGATGATCTCCCGACAGCAGTAGTCTCTCTCTCTGATCCCAACTTCTTCTCTCTCACTCATGCGCCCTAGTGAGTGACTGTGTGTGTGATAAATAGAGATTCTCACTCTCTATTTATATTCTTTTGTTCACTTAACCTTTAACTTTGTTATGTAGGCTTGAGTAATCCTAACTCAGTTATTTAGGCCCGAGTAACCACAACTGGGGTACTAATGACTCGACTTACATTAACTCACCTAGGGATGACTTCTCTAGGAGAGTCTAATAACCCTAGTGCCCCACAACTGCAGGGACTTTAACCCTTGATCAATAGGAGGGTTACGCACAATGATTTTACATGACTTGTTTACATTATTAAATCTCTCGATAGGAACATCGGGGCATGACATGACTCAAATACATTACAGACACTTCCCGAAATAAACATCGAGGTACAATACATAAGATATACAAGTGAATACATTTCGAAGTTACAATTACATCAACAATTGCAACATTTTTTACAAGGGAATCTTGTGGTGCTATTATCCTTTGAATGCCCTTTTGCAGACTCTATGAATTCCTCAACCTCGACTTGATATCCCTTTGACATCCTACATAGAACCAATTTGTACATAACGTAAGAAAAAACCACTACAAATTGCAATGAATACATATGTTATAAAATATCATATTGAAGAATCAAATATAAAAAGTATACGTCGTTTTCAAATCTGTCCAATCCCTTTTCAGTGGCCATTTGAAAATAAAACCAACCCAATTTATTGAATTGGCCTCTCAAATTCCTTCCAATATATGGTTAGGAATATTCATTTAGTACATCCATATGCTTTCCAAATTAGCCTTTACTAGCACATGAATACCATATATTACACCATACAAGCTTCCACCTTATAATAACCAAATCCAAACATCAATTACATAATATTTTGGTTTTATATTAAAGCCAAGATATTTAATATTTTAACCCATTAATATAACTTTGAAGATAAAAAAACAAATTTGAGAAATCTGGTGGGCCCCTCCCCATTGGATATTGCTCGCAAATATTAGAGGTACAAAGGTCATGTTTACGGAGCATGATGGTTTATAAGGATAATCAGCTTGACATTAACAGTTTGTTAATACTCCCACTAATGTGCAAATTTGACGTTCGCCAAGCACGAGTTAGTTGGATACAACTGCAACCTACAGAAGTGTCGACCGTCACCACCAGGTACTCGTTCATCATTTATCAACCCTTTTGTGTTATGTAATTCATCCAATAGACAATTGCACCATGGCCTCTTCTGTAAAAATCCTTGACTCATCTGAGGAGATCATCTGCAATCACTTTATGACGCTTATGGTCCTTATTTGCAGCTGTCCAGTGTTAGTGATGACCAGAACACTTTGTTGTCACCATCCAGAGACCAGTCGGAACTGTTGGTAAATTTAAAGTCATCCTTAATAGGGTTCACATTAGAACAATTTCCCTAATTCCTAGATATTGTCCAAAGGGTGGCCTCCAATTATTCCTCCATTGGGAAGGCCATCTTAGATGATACCCACTCCCATGTCATTTGTAGAATTACACCAGAAGCTATCAGGGCTGCCCTATTTCTCTATGAAGCCCAATGGTAGGCCCTAATCACCTTCAGCGAATCAGAGGTTCTATGGGTGTTCAGGAAAGCCGACCTAGAATCCAAGAATAAATTGTTTTAGAGACCCTTATCACCCCTCTCCTCTGAAATGTTCATAAAGTATGTCGTATCATCCATATCCCTCTTGAGTAAAATCCTAGGTCTTGATAGTGATATCATGGTCTCTAAAGTAATGCTAGGCATTCTCCTTCACCTGAGTCAATCTGAAGCAGGAATTAAGTTCGATGATTTCTTAGCCGAAGAAACCAATTCTCATCTTGAGAAGTTTGATTTGGATAATCACTTTAGATACCAGGTGTATCTATTTTCCATGATAGTCATTTCCAACCGGTAGACCCTTGAGGACATGGATCTAGAGGTGTTCAAAGACTGGCCCTAGTCTCTCCAGAAGATCCAGGACTGGTCTTACACCCTGTTCATTGACATAATTTTCCTCAACATCTCTAGACTATTCAACCCTAAAGAGAAGAGGATATCAAAAGACATGAAGTTTTCCTTGAAGCTAGAGGGTATTGGAGATTGGTTCCTGATGCAAAAGTATTTTGTTATCAAGGTATATGGTTTTTTTAGCTACCTCTTTCATTCTACTAGTTTACCTAACTCCCTTAGTATTTGCACTAGAATTGATCCAGTAGAGGATTTCTGCTGATGAGGAGCATTTTACTTCTCATAGGAAGGGCCCTTAGATCAAATACCCTACTAATTTTGGTCCCTTTGTTGTGAACAAGACAACAACGTTACCAATGGTGGAGAAAGTTTTGAAGGACATGAAGTTTCAGGTGACTCATACACAGAGGTCAGTCTTTATTCCCTCCATGATCCCTAACTTGTCCCAGGAGGAAAATTCTCTTTCCTATGATTTTGATTGGACTACTGTAGAGAAAATCCAGGCTCCTAAATAAGTGCAAGGTACGGTCCTAGCTACTCCCTTGGCCCTAAAAAATGATGGTAGTAGCATAAGGTATCGGTTAGAGGTGGAGGATATGGAATATGATGAACAAACCCCTAGAAAGAAGTCAAGGATAAACGTAGAGGAGGACGTAATCAACCTGGAGCAGGAGTTTAATTTTGAATCTGATTCTCTCAAGACAGTGATAGAGGAGGATCTTGTTTCAGTAAACCCTGCTAGGGGAAATGTTGCAAATAAGATGGTGATAGGGAAACCACTAGTGATTGTAAATCCATCCACTACACACTCATAGAAAGCCCCCAGGAACCACAAAATCAATGAAAAAAGGGGGTGAGGAGTCTCTACTCAATTATCAGAAGTATTCTTTTTCCTCCGCTACTGAAGGGAAATTTAAGACTAAAAAGAAAATGTTGACCACCCATGGGAAGCTGAAAGAGAAATCCAAGGATGAGACTTAGAAGCATTCGAAGGAGCTAAGGAAGCTATCAGGAAGCAAAGTCTCTTTCACTACTGCCAAGAATCTTACAACAAACTCCCTGAACCTAGCCATCGCTAATATGGAAGGAGTTTTAGAGGTCGATTTCAAGATGGATCAGTTCTCAACCCCAGATAAGATTCTGCTCCATAAGGGAGTTAGCGATCCCATTTATACTGATCTGAATAAGGAGGCGTTGACCCATCTCAAGTCCCAGCAAATGGTGGTTAAGTTGGAGACCCAATTGAAGCAAGAAAAGGAAACAAACAAGGCTTGGAACCTGCAAGTGAAACTCTTGAAGGACCAAGTGGCAGACCTAACAACAAAGAACGCTTTACAACAACCCCTTACATCTAAGCAGCCAGTGGCAACATAGCAGCCTATTTTACCAGCTAATTCATTGGCCAATATACAGTATTAAAAAAATAGAAGCAAGAAACCTATAAAAGACATCCAACTACCTCCTCAGACCGTGCAGTTACAAGGGGAGATTGAGACATTACAACATGAAGTTTTGGATTTGAAAGGTCGCCTTGCTATTCTAGAGGATGACAAGTGCACATGGGAAAAAGAGAAGAAAAATATGAAGAATAGAATTGATGAATTAAATGACTATAGCACCCCCGAGAACAGATCACCCATTGCTCTCGCGATCGAAGATATGTTTGAAATGTCCCCGAAGGACCTAGAAATCACTCAATTGAAGGAGGCCAATAAAGAGCTCAAGGACAGGATCACTGCTAAGGAAAGTGAAGACTCTGCTGAAGAGATTAGGATACTCAAAGAGAAGGTAGCTAAGTTTGAGGAAAGGGTCATAGGATGAATTCCCCTACAAGAGGATGAACATTTTCTCTGGGATGCAATGATAAAGGAGATGCCCTCATTAGGAAATCATTTGGCCATGTTGGATGAGCATCAACAAGCTACCATGGTAGCAAGCAGAAGATGTAAAGACATGCAGGAAAGTCTAGCACAAAGGCCTAGAAGATGATTGTTGTTATGAACTCAGCCTTTGGGGAAGAACTAATTGCACTAGGGATTATTGACATGATATCAATTATAGTGGCAACAAGGAGGATGTACAAAAAGCACAACATGTTGCAGAATGCACTTACTAGGATTAACATTATTCAACAAGGGGTCTAAAAGTTCAACAAATTGTTCCAACCCCTATTTCAGAAAGGATTTCCTGAGTTTTAGGGTCTAGAGGGGACGCTGATCCCTGATAGAAAATATGTCGATCTCCTGTACCAGGAAATACTAAACAATGCAAAGTTTGAGGTTATGAATGGTGGGTTAAAGGGAGAGGTAATCATCGATAAACTCAGTGAGGACTTTGAGCTGCTGACTCAATTCAAGATTGTCAAATCAAATCTTAAGCTATTTGGAAAAAATAATGCTTATGTTAATATATCAAAAGAATATAATACTAAAATAAAGTGCAAGGAATAAATGTCTCATTTCTAACTAAATGACAATAAAATTGCCCCTATGTTGGATTGAGTACTATGATCACAATCTTTCTCATATCTCCTAATGAGAATGCATTTGAATTTGAAGAATACGAAAATGGAAATGACTTAGTGAGCATATCACTTGCCTCAAGAAAGAAATATTGTTTTTCTTATCCATTTGATAGAAAATCTAAAAAACATTTATATCACATTTTTTAAAAATACAATAATACTTTATTGATAATCACTTCATAATCTTAATGCCAATTCTTGTAATTGATATAGTATCCACTTTAACAACAAATAAATATTACATAGTCTAAAAATTCTACAATTTGGGTTGGAATAGGTTGATTTTTCTGACATGATTTTGATAAAATTTGGTTAATTTTTTTAAAATCCAGGTTATTGTTTTACAATTTTTGACTTTTTGGTTCCTTAGGGTTTTTTAAGATGCTGAAACCATTTCTACCATTAAAATTGGGATTAAAACATAGTTATATTTCAATTTTACAAATAAATAATCATCTTTTTCAAATCATTGAATTTTTAGACATCTCTAATAAATAGATGAAAAACATGATTAACATCATTAAAATGTTAATGCCCATCCATACTCTTAAGCAACATGAGTTTGATTTAGTGGGAAATGAACATAATACTTGAGATCAGAACTTAATGCAATGCTTGAGGCACTCCGGTGCAAAGTTGGACCACCTTAATGTATTGGAAAAGTTCATATTCCAAAATGTATGGAGAGAGGGTACGTTGTAGTCAATTGTGAAATCATGTTATTCTCGACCACCTAAATTTATTGGAAAAGTGGATATTCCAAAATGGTGCACTCAATTACGAGCGCACTAGGGAGGTGTGCCAAAAGACTATTCTTACTTCATATAACACATGCACAAATAACTCAAAAAGGAAGGGTATCATCATATGGGACATGCACAAATAATTAAAATATCATCATCATATGGGACATGCACAAATAATTACCCCACAGGTTAAGGTGTCCATTCTTGTTAATGGGTCAAATCTGCGATGCATGCAGAGGCAAATTTTCAGATGAAAAAAATGCACAAATAATTAAAATATCATCATATTTTACATTATACAAGTCCTATCATATTATAGTGGGTAGGTGATAGCTCACATGATTCTTGGTTTTTAAAGTTTATTAAAACAATTTTTTAATTAAAAAATTCAATGATCTTTACCTTTTTAAAGGATAGGTGATCATTTACCTGAATTTTTTTATGTTTAAAGTTTATAGAAACTAATTTTAAAGAAAATTCAGTGATTTTTTTATGTTATATGATATGATATGTATCAAAGTTAATTTCAATGGCGTTAATCATTATCATTATTTTTTTGGTCATCAATTATAATTAAAAAAGATTATAGATAATTTTTTTAATGTTTAATATATTTTAAATATTTATTTTAAAATTTCAACTTTTATTCAATAAAAAGTTACTCATATTTTTATATGATTTAATTTTAAGTAATTTCAATCAATTTAAATGTTTTATTGTTAATAATTTAATATGATTTGATTTTAAGTGATTTCAATCAATATAAATATTTTATTGTAAATAATTTAATTATTGTAAATTTCTTTTTTGAATTTAAACCATTTTAGAATTATAATGTATGAATGTCTCATCAAGAAATCAAAACTCATTATAAAAAAATATACCTTTTATTGATGAAGTTATTACTCTTAATTGATTTTTAACATATAATAATGTTTTATAAATTAATATAAAATAAAGTATATATAATAAATTTATAAAGGAACTCTTTTTTTCTAAATTTTTTAGTATCAAAATAAATTTTTATAAGAATCCAAATAATCTTCTCAAAGTTCGATATACCAAAGCTTGTCTTAATAGCGTTAATTTACATTATTATCATCATTATATAAATATTTTAATTTGAATATCAATATATTTTATTTTTAATATATAATTTTCTCACTCTCAATGCTAATAATTTCATTTATGAATGATATTTATAATATTAAAAAATAAAATATTAAAACTGTATATATTCATTAGTCCTAACTTTTTGACTCATGAGTCTTGTTAAATAAGAGGAAAAGTACAAGTTAACTTGTGCAAACAAGAGCCACTAGGTGGCAATGTTGCACGCCATTGCCATTGCTAAAAGTTTGTAGATTGTTTTGAAATTTAAAGATGCCAATGCTTCCACAATCTTGACATCAATGGCAATGCTTCCACAATCTTAAAGATCACCATATCTGTCAAATTTAATATTTAAAACCTTAGATTGAGAACCGCATTGTCTTTAGATGCTCTCTCTTCTATGAGATTGAAAAGACAATTTTATAGTCTCTTCAATGATTCAACTTCACACGATACTTTTATATTAGTAGAAAAAGTTACCATGCCCAACGTCAACATTCAATATTTATAGATCCACAGAGTCTTTTACCTATATAACCATGACACATTTATTTCATTCGAAATACCTTTATTACACCAAATGTTGTTGCATTTGGGAAACTTATATGTATGTAATGTCTCATTATTCATCCTCATCCCATGGGGTTAACTCTCTAGATATACTTTGTTCACTTTGGGATTAAGGACCATTTGGCAAAGAAAAAGGCAAGGTAAAGCACCATACGTCATAGGTAGAACCATGACGATACACTTGGAGCACACTAACAGAGAGACGCGGGCATTTAGTGGAACTAAATTTTGTTACAAGTCAAAGTCAATGGTATGGAATAAATTTGGTTATAGGTCAAAGTTCGGTTACTCAATCTTACAAGTTTTCCATATGGTGTCTCTCAGAATGCCATTTCTTTTTCTTAGAAATCAATTCCAAATTCTATTTCAAAGCCCTCTGAGATCAATTGTTAGAAACAAACCACGTATTGCATTTTAATGATTTATTTTTGCAAATTATTGCGTACATATGTTGTGTTTTAATTATTGTGTTGGAACCACAAACACGTATTGGGTAATGATACAATAAATATAAAATATGCATATTTATTAATGCTTTTAATTGTAACAATTTTCAACATAATTATTTATGTTTGCAAATTATTGCATACATATGTTGCGTTTTAATTATTGCGTTGGAACCATAAACATTTCTTGAGTAAGGATACAATAAATATACAACATGCATATGTATTAATGATTCAATTCTAACCAATTTTCAACACAATTATTTGTGTTTGCAAATTATTGCATATATATGTTGAGTTTTAATTATTGTATTGGAACCATAAACATGTATTGGGTAATGATACAATAAATATACAATATGCATCTATATTAATGATTTTAATTGTAACCAATTTTCAACATATATTTGTCTACATCGATCTTATTGTCCACAATTATTACAGTGTTTATGTGTATTTTGGGTTCAACCTTGTGTGTGTTTCACTGCTATTTTTGGTAGCGTTGCTCTCGCTTCTAGATTTCAAGATGTTGGGAGAAGAATTTAGCTATTTAACAATGTCCTCACAAATCTAGGTAGATGATAATTATTCAATATGGGCGGCCACAATCCAACTCCAAATCAAAGGGCATGATTATTGGGGTTACATAGATGGCTCTTATCTTGATCCTGATATGTCTTCCCTATATCACAATAAGTGGCATGTGGCAAACAAACGACTTAATCCGCATGGTAAAACACTAACGTTGGCATTTTTACACTCAGTAAAGATGTTGGTTCCTGCTAAGGACTAAGAATCATCTAAAATTAATGTATTAATTAATTTACCATTTAGTGATTAGGTTTTAGTTTGCACGTTGTGAACCCATGCCAATATGTATTGCATACTCCAACTCCTATATACAAGAGTTCATGGTTATCTTAAGAAATGGAGCGCTAACGTTAAAAAAAGATAGTCAAATATCTCCAAGATAATTTATTTTTGTATTAATATCATTAAAGGGATGGTATAAATTACATCCATGGACCATACATTAGTTAAAATTAAGAATTCCAAGGATTAAATTTCTAAGAAATCGTTTGCGTTTATAAGATTTCATTAAGGATTAAGGGAAGTTAGTAATTGATGTTATATGTATATTGGAACCTGCATATAGTTTTGAATCAAAATCTCATGGAGCATGTTGTAGAATGCACCAATCACCTTCAGAGTAAAAGATTGAATTATACAATTTAGGTTTTAAGAGTTTGGTGACTAAGAATAACAAGACAGAGGAGATCTTTGTTGTACTTTCTGAGTGTTGTTGGTTTCATAATGTAAGATGACATGAATCTGGAGGTCGATAAGCCAACACATTTATTGTGTGTAGTGATAATTGGGCCAGTAACCCTGAGAAAGTTATTAAAGGCACCAAGCTATCATCATTATCTTTTGAGTGGCAGAGAATTAGGGTTCGTTTTGAGTTTAAGGCATGGAGTGTGTTACATCTTGAAACTGCTTTATGTTTAAATGAAAAACAATTTAAAAATAGTTTCAATCTAGTTTGTAATATTATAATGTTATCTTAAACTCTCTTTTTTACCGCTTAACTTTGACAGGTATGAAAGATGAAAGCCATGAAATCTGAGGACATTAATGGTTTGATTGCACAAAGGATGTCACATTTTTACGCAAATCATTCTAGAATTATGAATATTTTTAAGTCGACTGCATATAAGGATTATCCACCCTACCATGATTCAATGAGAAGATCGACATTCCCTCATTCACCATTATCTTACTTTGCTAAAAACATCGAAGAACTGCAGGTTGAACTGTCACGATTCTATCAAATAAAGACTGCCAAAAATTGTGGGCAAATTATTAAGGATTGGGGCTACGAAGAACAAGATTGATTCGAGGTGGATATCTTTAACCTTGAAACATAAAACATGAAAAATCCAAATCCTGTTGAACGCCAAACTCTATTTTTCTCTTAACACTCTGTTTAAACAATTGAAAAGATGGCCCTTGGAGTTAAAAATAACACAACAACACAACATGATATGAGTCCTCTTGCACTTTCTTACGAGCAATTTAAAAAGGGATCCCAAAAATGACCCCCACCCCCAAACTTTTTTTTGTGTGTCCCCATTCTTCAAAATTGCATACTATTTTAGTATACATCTTGAGACTAAAAGAAGATCTACATTTATATACACTGAAAAGGTAGAAAAACTTACCAATTATGAACATAACCTTGATGTCTCCGTGACCATATTGATGATGGAATATTCTAATTCCTTCATAGAATATTCATGGTTAATACTTGCTTACATCACAGTATGGAATTTTTCTTATCTCCAAGGAATCCCCAAGTAATATACCCTGAGAAAATAGATGCCAGACTAAACAGATAAGCAATTATCAGAAACGTAATTATCAACAACAAGAAGCAGCTTAGCTTTGAACTTCTTAAGGCTATGGGACTTGAACCAGAGGTCCTTGATTGATTAACAATCAACCGCGTCAATATTGGTATTATCATTTGTCGAATCGGCTTCACGTTCACGTGTACAATGTGTTAAAAAGGCTCTCCAATCTCGTTGTGATAAGTGTGCTCTTTGTAGAATGGAACAGGTACCTAGCCCTGAAAATTCAAATTTTATGTTCTTGTTAATTTAAAATTTAATGACGATTATATTTTTTAAGGGCCTATCATTTTAAGTTTTATGAAAATTGGAAAAAGTTTTTTAATATTTGCAATTGATAGTACATATTGTTCTTCTCTTGTTTAATAAGAGAGGATATATTTGCAATTCACAGTACACATTTCTCTTCTCTTGATACTAAAAATTAAAAAACTGTTAAAAAGGAAAAAAAAACTAAAAACCTTCGGCGGAAAACACATAACTGCAACGCCCAGCCTCCAAAAAAGAAAAGCGTGAAGGAATGAAAAGAGCTCATAACTAGAGCACATACTATGTATCCTCGTCTCTGTTGAATAATCCTTCGGGATTTCATTGTAAATAATATTTCAGTTATTAGTTAGTATATTCTAGTTAATAATCTTGTTTTCTAACTATAGATAACGGTTTTGATTTACTTTATATGTAATACTCTTCTACGAAGTAATACATCAATTGCTGAGGTTCTTCACGACCTGTGTCAGTGGTATCAGAGCAAGGCAGTGAAGCATTGGTGAGAAAGACTTGGTGAGACAGAAGGAGTCGGTGAAGGAGGATCCCGCAAAGGAGCTATCATCAAGAAAACAACATCCCCCCTTAATCTTAAGTTTGTTCTTGCCTAAAAAACAGCCACTACTTGACAATCAATAATGTGCAAGCAATTTCATAGAGTAAAACTCAAGGAGTTCAGCTAGTAATGGATGAAAATCTCTCTGACACAAAATCTAGCAGAAGTAATAAGACTTCTACTAAGTTGCATGGTTTCAAGTTGACCAAAAACTAATGGTTTTACGTTGACCATAAAACTATCAAAGATATCAAGAGATGGTTTTAGGATTACCACTAACCAACCAAAACAATGAGATGGTTTTAGGATTACCATTAACCATATCAATTAGAAGCTCAAATGAATTCTGCTGATCACAAAAATTGTACTAAGAACCATGAAAAGATGGTTTAAAGATTACCAAAAAGCTTTCAATAAAACAAGTAGACTCTCATGTGTTCTACTCAATTGATGGTTCTGGAAACTTTAACTTTCACTATGTCTTCAAAATTCAGGAACAAGGTTGCATACTTGTTTCCCATTTGTTTTGTTCAAATTTTCTTGTTTATGATTGTCTTTCATCCCCCTGTCAGAAACAATCTATTATCTGCATTAACTTCACGTCTAGACATAAACAAGTTCAGAATGTTACTTGGTTCTTCATGGGTGTTGGGTTCAACAAAATATTTACCCAATTACAATCATTTTTCAATTCAACAATACTTGATACTCAATAAAAAAAACTTGCAAAAACACACGATGCAAAGATAAAAATCTCAACATGCAAAAGTTCAGAAAATAGGTGTTTAATTGTTTTTTTTTTAATTCTGAATGTTGAAAACTCTGTTTTAATTTATCTGCATATTCAAACGTCAGTAGCTGCAATTGCTTAAACTGTGCTGAATATTATTCCAATATTTAATATAGTTATTTCTCTTTCCACAACAACTTTCCCTTCAATCTCTAAGTAAATTGACTACAGGAGTTTCTTGTAAAGGAAAATATCTTTCACGGTCTGCACAAAACGGGTATAGCAGCAGGATTATTTTTCTTCATTAATATTAAAATGATAGCTTGCTCCAACCTCTTGAACAATGAATCAAGGAAACACCTTGATATTGTAGTTTTGTTGGTGGAGTCTTTAACACGCACTAAGCAAAATGATGAAATGACTCGACTCTGCTTCATGTCTTCTTTGGAAAAATGATGCAACTTACCAAAATTTACTCATGATCTTTCCTTGGGTGTATTCACATCTAAGATGTTCCCAAAAATTCTTCCAGCAAGGCGTTGATAATGGAGGGTAGTTGCACATGCACACAAATATCTTGATTTTTGACTTAGCAAATACATTGACAACCCTCAGATTTATCAGATCTTGGTATTGATTCTGGGCGTGAATATCCGAATGTGAATGATCTCACTGGATTTGGATTTTTTTTATGGCTTCCTCTTTAAATGAAATCCCTCACACAGTAAGCATTTTCTTGACAACAATTATGACCAACAGTTTTCTTGGTGCCAATATAATACTTTCACAATCTCAGCAATAAGCAATATTCATGGTCGTAGTTTTTCATTGTTTCCAAGATTCTAATGATCTTTTGCGCCATGGCATTCACTCTCTCATCCCCTTTGATGGTAGTTATAGAAATAACATAACAAAACAAAACAATGATATATTCCAAAATCTCTTAAAATTCTTGTCAACACCTTCATTTTCTACAACGATAAAATATGGGGACAATTTCTCAAATGCCTGACCAAGTATTAAATTTTAAGGAGATACCTTAAACCTTGGTCTCGATTGATCATATTCTGCCTCTTCCACTCTGAATGTTCACGCGAGGTCTCTTAACGATGGCTCAAATCTCCACGCATGTTTCTATTCTCTCACATAATTTAGCAAAAACTCTGTCAACCAAGGCCACTGATCTTATGGTGCTCTCATACCATTGTTAAATCATCAAGAAAATAGGGGGCAAATCAGAATGAAAAAGTAAGTGAGGGAAAAGGCTTATAATTTTCTCCATTAACCAATAGTACACAATGTATAATTGACCTCTAACGGTATGACTCTTAGGGTAAGATAACGAACTTAGAGTAGAGCTTTCAACAAAGCGTTTGTGAGAAAGACTTAGTGAGAGAAAAGGACCCCGTGAAGGAGGAGCCCACAAAGGAGCTATCACCAAGAAAGGAGAGCTGCTTAGTAAAGATTGTGGAAGAAAGACTGCATATAAAGGGGAGATTGCACGTAAATTGTTTTGGTAATTATATAGAAGAATTATTTTCTTTTTTTTAAGAAAAAGAAAAAACGAAAAGAGCTGCCATTTATATTTGCATGCAATGGTTTCTTTAAATTAATTATCAAATCTTTGGGGAGTTCTTTTTATAAAATAAAAGTTTTTAAACAACCATTTATATTTGAGTGCAAGGTTTTTTTAAATTGAATTATTAAACCTTTCGGGAAATATTTTTAGAATTTCAATGAATTCTTTAATTTCAATTATTGGAGTAATTTTGTCCTGAAAAGAAAATTATCATGAATGGTTTCATAAAGTTAAAAATACTCTTATTTTTAATGACATGTGGGATGGAATTTGTGAAAATGAAAATTTTGAAGATAAGAAACATGGAGATGCAATAGATGAAGTGGATAAAAATACACCAGTACCACCTACTAATACCAAAGAGTTAGTATTATGGAAAAGCAAGGACAAGAAGGATTATTCCTTGATCATTGCCTCTGTAAGTGAAGAAGTAAGTAGGCATTTAGTTTCTAGCAAAAGTGATTGGGATGAATTAAAGAAACTAAAATATTTGTATGATTCACATTCTGAGCTTGAAATTATACAATTGTTGATGAAGTTATTTAACTTAGAATTAAAAGATAATGATCCAATGAAACTTGCTTCTAAAATTAGAGCTATTTTCCATGATATTGATGAAATTGGTGTATAAGTTGACATTCAAATTACTGCATTTATTAAAGCTCTATATCCTACCTATATTCACTATTTATAGTCACTTCAAGCTAGTGGTCAGATGAAAGCTATGACCTTTGAAACACTTGTTGAGAAAATTGCAGAAAGAGAGAAAGCATTTGGGAAGAAGGAATCTAATCCCAACGAAGAAACTTTGTGTCTTGCACAGAAAGGGCACAAATCAAAAGAAGAATTTGCAAACGATGCAAATAGAAGTAGAGGTCAAGGTAGAGGACAAATATGATAGTACAAAGGAAGGGAGGGAATATTTAATCAAGGAGAGAAACAATGTTATAGATGTGGAAAAACTAGTCATACTGTCAGTTATTGTAGAACTTCTTAGGAGAAAATTGTTAACAAGAAAGAGAAAATACAAGATAAAGGAAATGATAAAGGTACCCCTCCTGAATCTGCACATTATGTTGTTGCACATTGTAATCTTGGAATTGAAGAAGCTCTTAGTACTTCATTTTCTTGGAATGACATTTGGTTATTAGATATTGGAGCCACATGCCATATGACATTTAGAAAAGACTTCTTTGAGACATTTAGTGATCAAATTGATGGGGTAATACATTTGGTAGATAAGTCTTAGTTAAAACCTTCAGGAATTTGATCATTTAGACTTAAATTATCAGGACTTGTTGATTACATACTTACTAATGTTCTTTATATTCCACAATTGAAGAGAAATCTAATATCTCTTATGCAAATTAGACAACAAGATCACTCAATACATATGTTTGATGGTATCATTGTGATTAGAAGAGATTAGGATAATGTGATTGTAATGACTGGAGTGGAATATAACACACTTTTAAAGTTGAATGGTACCTCATCCAATTCAGAGAATTATGCAAATTTGGCTCAGGATAATAGTCATTTATCTTCTAGCTTGTAATGGCATGCTAGATTTGGTCATATTAATTATGATAGTCTCATAATTATGAAACAGAAAGGAGTTCAAGGGCTTCCTACTATTCCAAGACAACTTTCCCAATGTGATGCTTGTATTTTAGGCAAGCATAGTAAACAACCTTTTCATGATTCTATGTTTGGAGCTTCAATAAAGCTTGGTCTTATTCACTCAGATTTATGTGTGCCCATGCCTGTTCCATCAACAAATGGTAAAAAATATATAATGACTTTCATTGATGACTTTACAAGGATGTGTTGGGTTTATTTATTAAAATAAAAATCTCAAGCTTTTGATACATTCAAAAGTTTTCGTTTGTGGATTAAAAATGAAGCTGAACTCAGTATTGGAGCCCTTAGAACTGATAATAGTGGTGAATATACATCTCGAGATTTTGAAAAATATTTGCAGGATAATGCTATTAAACATCAAATCATTGTTCCTTATAATCCACAAAAAAATGGTGTGGCAAAATGTATGAATAGGACACTGTTGAATATCGTAAGATCAATAAAAATGTTAAGTTAATGTTTTGGGGAGAAGCAATTCTTTGTGCTGTCTACATCAAGAATAGATGTCCTTCTAATGCACTATAAACCAAAACACCTTATTAAGGTCGACAAGTTCATTGGGCTCGATAGAATCGATGAGGTTGACCATTTCTTGATTTATTGTTAATACTTCAACTTGGTCATTTGCAACAAGTTCATCTGATATGACTCCTTCAACTGCTTCATTGATCGAAAGTAAGGCATTTCCAGTGGATGGCATGAATGATGAGATGTGTTCTTCCACAACTTCAGAGGTTTTGTCAGGATTTCTTTGAAATGTGGATTTAATAACTCCGATAATCTGTGGTTTTGGTACAGCCTTTTGTGGTTAGTCAGGGTGTTGGGGAATTGCAAGAAGTTGTCGTGAAGGTCCTGAATCGACAACTGGTTTTGTTGTATTTAGTTGTTGCATAGAAGGGAAAAGGTTAGGAAGCTAGTTGATAAACTCTTGAAGGTCAGCGTCTTTATCAAATTTTGTGCGGATTTTTTCAGATAATTCTTGAATGTATGGTATTGTTGGGGTAACAGAGGTCGGGTTTGGTACTTCTTCTAGGACTATCTGGGTTGGGGATGGAGGTGGTGGAGTAGTGGTTAAATCAACATACTCAACCTCAGGAGGGGTGGTGATTCTTACCTTCTTTGATCTTGACTATTTTTCTTCTTATTCAATGAATTTTTTGAATTGGTCTTCAACAGATATCTTACTCTTAGCAGCATCCTCCAATATTTCAGCAGCTCTAGTGTGTAACTCAAGCTCATCATCAGATTCCTATGGGAGAATAAGTTTTCATTTCCCTTTTCCTTTAATCCGAGTTCTTCTCTTCTTTCAGGCTTTAGATATTTCCAAAGCTAGTTATCGAATGTTTTTTTTTTCATAGCATACTCCGGCGGTAAGTTATCAGACTGATTTTCCTCATATGTCTGCCCAGGCTCCTCCTATCGTTGTGTTGGCTCCACTTGTTGTTGCGTCGACAGTACTGTAGTTAGATGAAGAGTGTTCACCTCTTTAGCTGGGGTGTTATCCAAGGTAAAAGTGTTGATATGAAGATGTACTTTATAATATTCCTCTTTTTCCTGTTCAGTTAAGGGCTCGACAATCAACTGATCAGTTTTCTTTGCAATTGGTGGTATGGTTATATTTGTGTTAGATTGTCGGGCTAGTTCTGTGAGGATATCCTCGACTAATGGGTAATAATCGAGATACTGGCCTTTCCTATAGCTCCTTGCATGAACCAGACTATGGTGTGCTCTAGCTCTAACTGGATATGTGCTGATGTCGGAAAAATTCTTCGGATATTCTGGGGTACCCTCCATTTGGTTGTTTTGATCTTTAAATTTTGAAACCAAGTATATAACAAGAACTTAGCCTCTTCTAGATCCTGAGAATCCCTAGCCATCGAAAATGGTTTGAAGTTCCACATACTGAATCTTATCAGCTCAAGGATTTGTGGGTGTCTAACAGGTCTCATATAGTACATTGCAATCCATATGATCAGAGATGGGGATCTTATTGTTTCTCCTTCCTCCTGACCTTTTATACAGATATTTTTTATAAGGTCAGCTAGGTATTGTGCCCAACAGTAATTTTTCCTTATTTCTGTTACGTTGTCGACGGCTTCCAACATGTCGAGTCTTAAATCACATCCTCTCCCTATAGTTGTTAGTCACATAGAGACAATTTTTGCTACTATCTTGGTTGTAGTGAACTGAATCTGGATGATTACTAGTCCTCTAGAATTTTTCCCTGTTGGAGTCCCTGTTAGCTTTTTGACCAATTCTGGCTTTGAACCTACGGTAACTAGTTCACCTTTGTTTGATAGTCATGTTAGTTTGTAGATGACCTCCTTGGACACTTCTATAGATCTGTCAAAGTAGAATTTTCCCTTGTGGTACCTACTAATAATGAATTTTGCAATAATCTCCTTCATTCCCCTAAAGTTTTCCATGAGAGGTGCATTGAGGTAGTGTAGAATGGTGCTAGCACTCACTTTATGGGCTTCTTCCGTCAGTTTGTTGTCTTTGTACATCCATGTATTGATTTATTTCCATAGTCATGACCATGAATATTCCAGGAATTTCACTTTGTGGATGTTCTCTAGCCTTTGCATCAATGGGGTTGTGGTGATTTATAGCTCTTTCATTTTGCTAGTTGTAGATCTTGTCTTTTTCGGTGTCATTTTGTTGGTAAAATGATCTGGTTCTTGAGCATGTATCTTAGTCTCAGGAATTTGATAGCCTTGTCTCTCTATTTCTTCGTAGAATGATGTGAAGTCTTCATCTAATGTGGTATTAATAGGTGGAGTGGGCAGTGATCTGGTCAATGAAGATATTAATGGCGGATTTGACTGTGAAGGACACTCTATCGAAAGTTCTTTTAATGTGCGCTGGTTTTGGAGCTCCTTTTGTCGGTGATCATGATGATTTGATTGGACCGTTGGGCCTTCTTTTCGTTGATATGCATCATGGTTGTGAGAATGTCGGTGGAATGGATGGTATTCTTCATGTCGATGGCTATGTCTTCGGTGGCTAATTCTTTCGAATGGTATTCTGCTACTTCTTTACTGAGACTTTATCTAAGTCCCTGTCATTTTGATTTTGTTGAATTGTTTCTTTTGTTGGTTTTAGGTTTTTATAGATTTTTTTTTTGAATTTTTATTAACATTTATGAAACCGTTTTTTTTTTTTAATTTTTCAATTTTCATACCACTTTAATAGGGAACCATTAACAAGTTTCCGAAATATTTTTTCTTCTAACGTTCTCAGTGGGATTGATCCATTGGCATTGATTTCTTTGATGATATAAGGTCCCATCCACTCTATATGCAGTTTTATCGGTTTACCTTTTAATCGATTGCTATACAAGAACGCAAGGTCTCCAACCGACAAATCTTTGTTTTTTATGTTTCGGTCATGCCACGCTTTCTGTTGTTACTTTTGGATTTCTTGGTGTTGTATAGTGATTAGTTGATGTTCCTCTAGCTTAGTTGGTTTCATTAGTTTCTCTTTCTTAGTCTCTTTGACATTAATATGTAATATGTCGACGATTACTCATGTATGTTGTCGAAAATGTAGGGGGTGACTGCTTCTTGCCCATAGACAAGTATAAATGGTGTCTGGTCTATGGATCATTTATATGTTGTTCTGTATTCCCATAGGACAGGGGGAATTTTTCATCCCAATCATCTTTTTCTGTATTGCAAATTTTTGTTAAGCCTCTTGTCAAATTTTTGTTGAATTCTTCAATTGCACCATTAGATTGAGGATGATAAGATGTGCTCCTTCTATGTTCGATTTTGAACTGGTCTGTTAAAGTTGCAATAGTTTTGTTAATGAAAGGTGATCCCTATTTGTTGATTAAAGTCAATGGACAACCAAATCTAGTAATGATATTTTCATATATAAATTTTGTGGCTACTTCACTAGAACAGGATTCGATGGGTTCTTCCTCTGCCCACTTAGTACCATATTCGACTGATGTTATAATATAGTGTGCTCCTGACCTTCTAGCAGGTACTAGGAATGGTCCTATAAAGTCGATCATCGAAATTTCGAATGTTAAAATTGGATTTACCAATATTAAGGGAATCTCAATGCTTGGTAAGGGTCAACTTAATCGTTGAAATAGTCACATTTACTGACATATTTAAGATAATCACGGTACAATGTCGGCCACCATAATCTCGACTGTTAGATCTTCTTAGTAGTCGTGTTCGGCTAGAAATATCCTCCAATTGGTCCATAGTGTGCTTCATGCATTATTCTCTCTCTTTCATGCTCTAGAACCCATCGATGTAGTACCTTGTCCAAACCAAGTTTATAGAGGAACTCGTTTATTAAGGTATAAGGTGCAGCTTTCATTGCTAAGATTTTCTTATTTTTAGCACTCATTCCTTCTGGTGCTTGTCCATTTTCTAAGAATTGTGCTATATCTTCTAGTTCGGTAGGTACAACTTCTATTCTAAACAGATGTGCATCTGGTAGATCATCTTCAACTCATGTCGGCTCCTCCCCCATCTCGATTCTCGACAAGTGGTCCGGTCCAACATTTATCTTTCCCGATCAAACTACAACTTCAAACTCAAATTCTTGAAATAACAGCAACCAATGACAGATTCTTCCATGATGTAGAGAATTATTTACTAGATATTTCAATGCTTGGCGATCAGTGTAGAATATAAAAGGGTTGGCTAACAGATAGTGTCTATATTTTTGAAGTGCAAAGACAATTCCTAATGCTTCCCTTTCCTGTTGTGGAGTAATTACGTTCTAATTTGTTTAATTTTCTTCTACTGTATATGATTGGGTAGTCCATTCCATCATCTCCTGGTTGAGTCAGTATGGCACCGATTGCTATGCCGGATGCATTGATGTGTACATGAAATTTTACTGACCAATCTGGGAATTGTAGAATAGGTGCTTCAACTAATGTTTTCTTTAAAGTGTTGAATGATGCATCGCATTCTTTATTCCATTCATACTCCCGATTTTATTTTAATAACTCTTCTAGAAGATATGTTATATCTGAGTAATGGTGAATAAAATTCATGTAGTAGCTTGTATTCCTGAATAAAAATATGACTTGTTTTGGATTAACTGGATGTTTCAAGTCGAGAATGATTTTTATTTTTGCAAAATCGACCTTGATGCCCTCTTTCAATACAAAATGTCCTAGTAGAATTCCTATAGGGGTTACAAAGATACATTTATTTATGTTAAGTGATAGTTGAATTTGTCAGCATCTTTCTAGAATTAGCCTTAGCCATTTGCAGTGATCTTTTAACATGGAGTAAATCGTCCAATCGTTGAAGTATACAGCCATTGTTTTATAGATGTATTCCTGGAATGATTTAACTACTATTCTTGAAAATATAGCTGGTGCATTTTTCAGACCAAACGACATGAATTTATAAGCGAATGAGCCAAGTTCACACATGAATGATGTTTTCTTTTGATCCTCTTTGGCAATCAGGACTTGATTATATCCTAAAAATCCATCTGAAACAAGTAGCACTCATGTCCTGCAACCTCATTGAGAATTTCATCTACAAAAGGAGTTGGGAATCGGTTTGTTAGGGTGAATTTTTTTAGCTCATGAAAATCTACACAGATTCTCAATCTTGTCGGGTCATGCTTCTTTGGTTGTACGACCATTGGGCTTTCCCATTCCGATTGGTCGATAGGGTGGATAATTCCAGCCGCTAACATATTGTCGATATCTTTTTTCAATATCTCCTTATTTTTATGATCAAGTTTGTAAGGTCGTTTCTTTACATGTCTTGCATCAGGTTTAATATTGATCTTCATTTCGCCCATTTCCTTAACTAAACCTCTAAGGTCTTTATAATCCCATGCAAAGACACTCTGAAATTATTTTATTAGGTTAACTATTTTTGTTGTCTGCTCCTCATTCCAATAATCACCTATTCTTGCCATTTTTGGTCTATCATCATTAGAGATGTCGACTTCTTTTGTTTTAACCTTTGTGTCCATCCATTATGGTGCCTTGCTTTCATTAATTTGTTGAATTCCTTCCTTGAATTGTGAAAATGATGTTGGGAAGTCTTATGTTGTCATCCGGTCAGGTTCTTCTTTTTCGGTTGATTCGATCTTGAATATTGTTCTAATTGGTTTCATCGTTTTTGGATGATAGGATTTCCACTGAAAACTTTTTCTATTTATATGCTCGGTTTCTAGTCGAAGTCTTGTCGACTATGGTATTTTATTTGACCAAATATTATGACATGATGCTTTCGGTCGACTGTGAGTTTGCGTCGAACTATTATTAACAGTCAGTTTTATGAATGTTTTTATCTGTTTTATCGCTTCGACTAGTTTGTCATCTTCTGGTATGAACTTGAAGTCCTTGGAAAAAATTTCTTTAAGTTCGTTCCATAAGAACATTTTGCCTCATGCTTCCTCCATCTTGTACCACTTATTTGGTAAATCGTCTAATGTTGATGGAAATAGGTGCGGCCATATTCGCTCATCTTTATAACCAAGTCTTTTCCATTATTTTTCACATATACTTATGTGTTTTTTAGGGTCCTGCCCTTGTGTTAAGACTGGTATTTGTGCTTGTTTTGTTAGCTTCTTCCCTCCAAATATTTTGACGAAGTATGTTGAAGTTGTCGACCACGTTTGTAGTCTCGAATTCTGGGTATCCTACCATCAAGAAGATTGACCTGTAAATGTTTCGACCAGGATTTGAAGTCAGTCGTGTTCACCTATGTTTTTTGAAACTTGTTCAATATGAAGGACTAGTGATTCCCTCTCTTTATACCGAAGTGACTGTCTATTTTCTGTTTTGATTGGCGCTAAAGAAGGTTATTCCCTAATTTCTCTTTCAAATATTTTTGGTATTATGGACTCTGAAAAACATTGTCGTGTTTGTTTTTTCATAATTCCTTGAATGGTATAGCACTACCTTGCTTGTAGTTCATATTTTTCCATTTCCCAATCATATAATTCAGCATATGAATTATAACCAACTGAGTCTGGGTTTCCCAAATGAAGTTCTCCATATATATTTGGCTCAGTATAATATTCATTGTTTTGTATTTGATATAGCTATTAGACATCGACTTCTTCGTCTATGGGTTCTGTCCATGGTTCACCTTGTGAAGGATGATATAAAAAATTACTTCCTTATTATTTCCCTTAAATTTTATCCTTTCTTTATCTAATGAAATTGATGCCTTCATCTTTAGACCCCATGGTCGGCCCACTAAGGCTGGAAAGGAACTGGATCATTCCTTAGGGTTAATGATTTCGAAATTGACTTGTGTGGTAATACCTTTTATAGTTGTGTCGACGTTTCTCCAAACACCAATAGGTTCGATGAGTCCTTGATCATCTAGTTTTAAATATATTCCCGATTCACTAAGTTGGGGTCTGCCTAACTGCTCCCATGTATCTCTTGTCATAATGTTTACTTGAGATCTGAAATCAAGAACGACTTGTCAGACATGATATCCTTCGATTTCTAAGTTGACAAGTGGGTCAGGTTCATTTTTATATTTTTGGTTTAAACTGCAAATATGTTTAGTTTGCTTATCTATGCCAGACTTGTTCTTTATATTGTATAATAAGTCAATAAATTGTGCAACGGAGTTATCATTGTGTATTATATTAATTAGTTCTTGAGATATCCTTTGTCGATTATCATCATTTGCTTCCTGTGTAGCTAATTCTTGAAAAATATTCGATGCATCATTATATAATTGCTTATGTATTACATGATTATGGTAGTCATCTTTGTTCTTTATCTTACTTATTCTACGATTTTCATTGCCAAATTTTGTACCTTGTATATTGACTATTTGCAAATTCTTTGTACAAATACATCACACTTTTGAACACTCGACAAGACGTTAACATTCTTGTTTTTATTAATTTTGTCTAGCATGGTGGGACAATCCTCTAAAGAGTGATTTCCAACACCACAACTAGTACAAAACTTGAGATCAGTTTGATCTTTGTATGGATAGTATACATGCCAATGTCCTTTGTTCAAGCACGTGTAGCACTGGATTGGTCATCGTGGTATGTTTTCTCGATTCCCAAAGAATTGGTCTCAACCTGCATATGCCCCACGATGATTATTATCATACCAATGCTCATACATTTGTCCTTCGTATCTTTGATTACATTGTTCGTTCTAATCATTTTTATTCCTTGGAATGTTATCATTATTGTTCTGCACAACAACATTTGTTTGATAGATGGCATAGTAGTTCTGTCGGTTCTTCAAGTTTAAGTGATAGTTAGTTTTTGCATGGATTTGACTTCACAAATTGTGCACCAGGAAGCTTTTTCATTTTTCATATTGAAAGGACAATCTTTTTTCACGTGTAGACCGTGCTCCTAGCATATGTCGCAAAATCATTTTGTCTGAGCGAAGCATACATCTTGTCGACTAATGTCTTGTCAGAAATTGTCTTTGGTATGTCCAGCCATTGATAATTTTGTACACCAGATGTCTTGGCCTTTGAGGTTAAGATCCCGTAGTGATTTTTGTATTACCTCTAATTGTTCCTCGATACGGTTGTCAACAAGGTGCACTGGGTAGTCCTCATCCATTTCTCCTTGTAACGCCTTCGTAAGTGAATATTTGTATGTATTAAACATGTCCAGTCTAATGTGCATCCGGATCTTCTGTAAAAGGCCTGCAACAAACCATTGGATTAGTAATTGTTTGTCTATGTTATAATCTAGCTTGCTAAGTAGGTCTTTCAGTCTTTTGTCATACTCCCAGACAGTCTCTGTTGGTTTCTGAACTATCATTTTTAATTTCTTTGCAGCCAGATGCTTCATGTATGGAGTTTTGAAGAATGATAGAAATTGCTACTTAATTTCTACTTTGGTTGCATTGGGTTTTTTCTCAGTATATGTCATATACCATGTAAGTGTCTACTTTTTCAAAGCATCGACAAACTATGCCATCTGTCGATCCTCATTTGTAACAGTGTTCACTTCCCAGGTCGACTCACAGACGAACCAATGTTGTCGAGGATCTTCATTGCCCTCGTAGAGGGGGATGTGTGCGGAGACATGTGCCATGTCTCTGACATCGGTGTATCCTTCAGGAGGCAGTGGAGGGGGTGGTGGTGGGGGTGGTGGTGGGGGTGGTGGGATACTCCATGTAACTTAGTTTTGTTCATAGTTGTATTCAAAGGAAATTTCATTTTCATCAAAGGTTTTGTTTGTAGTTGTCTGTTCATTCTCAACAAGTGGTCTATCTATGTCAACTCCTTCTGTCGATATCCAAGTGAACTGCTGTAATTGGTATATCCTTCCTTATGAATTTGATTGATCTATATTCACTAAAGTTGTGTTTGGCTGGGGGGGTGCTCCTTCATGTCTCGGGTAGAGTAGATGGATATTGCGGTTAGATGGGTATGACTGAAATGAAACCCATATTCCTTCCTCTAGTCAGCGAATTACAAGATGGTCGACATCATTTCCTTTTCTTTCTAGTCGACTCCATACACCAAATTCTCCAGCTCATAGTCTTAGGTCTTCTTCGACAATCTCCTGCACTCTGGTTAGAATTTATTAAAGAATGAGGGCTAGTACTTTGGGGTATGTTAATTTGGAGAGTTTCACGTTGCTCTATCCATAAATATTCTTCCATCGGTGACACTTCTTCATCTACGCCCTCTTCCTGTCGGTCATGACTCGACTCTGGTGGATTCTCCTCATGTTCTATCACTCTGGTAGTCATTCTTCTCTGGAGCACGACGACCTGCTCTCTAATTTCTTCCCTTCTCTTCTGCATATTATCTCTTTCTATCTTCTGTAAATCTGGAGTGCTTTTATGAGTCATTGTCTAAATTATTTCCTTCTTGGCCCGAATTTTCATTGCTGGCAGTGGCATCTTCACAGTCAACTAGAATTCCTCTACTCTACCCCAAAACATGACCTGCTACCCCCCCATAGCCGACCTAACGCTTTAGTAAGCCTAGGTGGATCTATTTATTTTCTCAGAAAGTACTCCCACTCCCTTTCTACAACAAATTTTTCCCACGCTTTTTTATTTTCTGCCCAGTTAGTGTTAGATGGTAGTTCATTTAATAATGGACGAGGATCGACAATATGGCATGCCCCCCTAATGATCAGGAACTTAAACAAAATATTCAGTAGAGAAAAAAGAAATTGTTCGGTGAAGTCGTTATAGAACCTCTCTTGGATGCTTTCAACAGATACTTTTTCTTCCACAACAAGTTCTTCACAAAACTCATCTGTGATTCTTTCAAACCACTCCGACAATTTTTACGTCCACCTCTTGTCAGTTTCTAGAGTAACTCTTTGTTTTTGGTTTCTACCGGATTTTCATCTAGTAACTTTTTTAGATACTATGGTACGGACTTGACAAAATTCTCATGTGTCTCAAAGAATAACTTCTCCTTGGCTTGCGCAATAGTCAGTTTGTTTCTCCTAGCGTAATTCTACAAATAGTTCCCAATTTTACGCTCCCACCAGTTCTTAATCTCCTGCTCTGAGATCATCTGGTCATGGTCATTTCATTCGTATATGTACTACCAAAAACATAACCAATGTGGTAATCAATCAGAGTGCAAAGTTACCAGTAATACACATAAAGAGTCATATAATCATAACAGATACAAGAGACAAGAATAGTGGATAGAATAACAACTTATATTACTCAATACACATTTGGGTTCATACAATAAACCGAATCAAGTTCTTATCTGGCTCAACAACCTATATATACATTTAAAAAACAGTTATAGTAACTACTTGTCATTTCACCCAATCGACACAACCGATGAGGTCAATCTAATCTACAATTAGTCGACTAATGAGTCCAGTCGGCTAAACCGACTAGCTCCTCCAACAAGAAACATAGCAAACACCACAACAAAAAGTTCGTAGATCGATATGGACTAAGATATTTCCAAAAAGGTATGATGATTTTGTCACATTAGATTGTGAATTAAAATTTTTTGCTTTTGATGAACCTGCATCTTTTCAAGAAGCAGTAACTAGTGATGTATGGAAAAGTGCAATGCAAAGAGAGTATGATGCTCTAATAAAAAACGAAACTTGGAGGTTGGTGGACCCTCGAATTTGAACCAAACCTATTGGATGCAAGTGGATATATAAGAAAAAGTATAAAGCATATGTCTCACATGAAAAACACAAAGAGAGACTTCTAAAAAAAGGGTATGCACAGAAAGAAGGTGTTGATTACACAAAAACATGTGCTCCTATAGCTAAATGGGGCATTATTCGAACTCTACTTTCATTAGCAACACAAAAAGGATGGAAAGTACATCATATGGATGTTAAACCCACCTTCTTTAATGGAGAATTGAAAGAAAATGTTTATATGGATCATCCTGAAGGCTTTTCTATCAAAGGTCAAGAATAGAAGGTATGCAAATTGGTAAAATATTTATATGGTTTGAAGCAAGCACCCCGAGCATGATATGAAAAGTTAATTGAACATCTTCTCAAATTGAATTGTTAGCATTTCAATCTAGATGATGCAACTTTATTTGTCAAGAAAGTTGGAAGATCAGTGGTATATATAGTTGTCTATGTGGATGATTTGTTTATCATGGGAAATAATGATGATTATATAGCCTCTATTGAAAGAGAGTTGAAAAAGGTTTTTGATATGACAGATTTGGTATTGTTACATTGTTATTTAGGAATTGTAGTAGATAAAAAACCAAAGAACATTTTTATTTCTCAAAAAAAATATGTTGGAGAGTTCATAAACAAATTTGGTATGCAATATTGTAATCCTATTTCAACATCAATGGAGCAGAATCTAAAGCTTACTTCAAATGAAGGTAGCACATTTGAAGATCGAACAAAGTACAGGAAACTTGTTGGAAGTTTAATTTATCTTACTACTACTCATACTGACATAAATTTTGTTGTAGGAATACTTTCCAGGTTTATGCATCGTCCATGTGAAGGTCATTGGAATGCAACAAAGCGAGTGCTAAAATATTTAAAATGCAATCAATCTTATGGCATCAAATATTCTAATGTTTGAAAATTCCATCTCATTGGTTATTCAAATTCTGATTTTGATGGAGATAAAGCGCATGGGGTCTCTACTTCGGGTTATTTGATGAACCTTGGATCAACATATATCGCATGGAGATCACAAAAGAAATATGTTCCTGTTTATTCTACAACTGAAGTCGAATATGTTGCAGCGGCTCAAGCCACAAAAGAAATCATTTGGCTTCATGAAATAATTGAACACTTGCAGGAGAAACAATTGAATTAAATGCCTCTCTTTGTTGACAACTCTTCTACAATTCAATTGGCCAAGAATCCAAAATTCAACGATCGAACCAAACATATCAACACCAAATGTCACTTGATTCGACATCAAGTTGAGGCGAAAACCATTCATCCGACACATTGTTATACTTCAGAGCAAATTGCAGATATATTTACTAAAGCATTGGGTCGTGAAAAGTTTGAAAAAAATAGAATGGATCTTGGCATGTCAGATAGCCCTTCATAGTAAGGGGGAAATGTTGAATAATCCTTCGGGATTTCATTCTAAATAGTATTTCAGTTATTAGTTAGTATATTCTAGTTAATAATATAGTTATATAACTATAGATAATGGTTTTGATTTACTTTATATGTATTACTCTTCTACGAAGTAATACATTCATTTTTTAGGTTCTTCACGACGTGTGTCAGTTTGTTATTGAAAATCGAATACCTCAAGGAGGATTATTATAAGTCCAGATCCCAATGTCTAAATAATTAAAATTTAATATCCATTGAAAGTTGCAAACTCTAATAGTTTGAGGGAAGGTAAATTTGTCTCAACGGCATACGACAAACAGATATAGGAAGCTCTAAGTGGTTGTTTTTAATGTGTATTTATTTAAAATTTTGAGGAATTTAAAGGTGATCTGAATTTCAATCTAGCTAAATCTTTAAAAGTATATAAAAAAGAGTAAAACTCGATTATTACTTGACAAACTCAGATACTCTTGAGTGAAATAAACATTTCGGTTTAGATAGAGTGATTTCCTAGCCCAATAGATGTCACCCAATAAATTATGAAATGTGGGGCTTCATTTATTAAGAGAATGTATGTCTATTCTTTGTTGTAAAGTTAGGCATTGAAGAATCCACAATTCATTGACCTTCTTCATGTTGAAATATATGTAATAAAAACATGAAGGCCTTTGAGATTACGTCTTTAGAAATAGAGGAATCTTCTATGGACCCTTGATTTCATTGCTTATAAAAAAATATATGCCCTATATTCAAGATTGATTACACACATACAAAATTAAACACAAATACATAATTAATGACATTTATGAAACATACATAGATCACATAATGTGATTATAATAATTGTGGTTTTGGTTTTGAGTCAAGTTGAATTAAGTAATTTGGTGAGGGTCTTCAGGTGTAATTAGAATATATTTAAATTTTCTCTTCCTCACTGATATGAATGAAGTGTAAAAACCTTTATTCATTAGCCATATATCCTTGGTTTGTTAGGATTTCAATTTTCAGAGTTGTGGATTCAATCACTCTAGTCCTTGTCCATCGGTGGACATAATCATAGTAATCTCAAACTTAATATATGCTTGAGTCAAAGTAAGAGTTTGAAAAAGACAAGTAAAAACCTGATTTCCAAGTATAATGCCTAGTTTGCTTTGGGTAATTTGGGATGCATCGTGAAAAAGAAGAAAGTATATTTAATCTAGAGTACAAGGTGGCCCATCATCCTATTGAAGGAATTATGATCATTCATTATTTAAAAGTTGGAAAACTCTTAAAAAGAATCTCTCTTTGGACTAATATCTCGTAAGGAATAATAAAATCAAAGTGGCGAGCAATGCAAGCATATATTGTCCTCCCAATAGTAAATAAGAAACCGACAAACTACCATAATGGAGATAATAAGCTAACTCGTAGGGTAGATTTCTTTCCCATCCTGTGCTCAATAAGGTCCTATTTGACCAGTAAACTACAAGTAGTAGATAATGAATTGCTTCCAGTGCCAATGACTAGTATTCGTTTCTATACATCAAGAGACAGAAGAACATTTATCAACTCAAAAAAAAACTAATGGGAGAACATTTATCAACTCACAAAACAACTAGTATTAATTCACATCAAAAATATAGAAACCAACAAACTATGATGATTTCCAATTCCAAACAAACTATTATTTATGGTAGAGAATTCCAATTTTTCAATCAAAACAAAAGGATTTAACAGGAATTCAGCTTACCCACGCAAATTATGATTCTTGAATATTGGGTTCATGGTGCTTTAGTCCTTCAGAACTCTAGTCACTAGGGTGGGCCGTGACTAGTATAACCCTTGTTGATAGTACTCTAACCTGTGAGCGATAGGTAATCCAGCCTCCAAGGAAGGGATCAACACGGGCAACGGGGGTGAAGTGGAGTTGCCAGTCGGAGCATGAGCATGAGATTGGAGGATTGAAGAAGGGAATTTCAGACTCTAGGAGTGGACCAGCTACCTCACCTCTTGAGTCAAAATAATGAACATAGCTATTAGCAAGAGGTTAGAGAAGGCTGAAAATTCAATAATCTATTGATTTATTATCATGGTTTACAATGTACCATTAATGAATACCAGCTGGTATTAACCCTTCCGGTCTAAGACTTTACCATTTTGATATACATACACTTTATATGCAGAATAATTTATAAGTATAAAATTTAATTAGTGTTCAATGTTGTGACCTATCATCGATAATATCGATTCTTGCACTAAATTCTATAATGCAACTGGGTGGTCCGCCCCAAGTATTAAAACTTACGACGGGTAAGCAAGGTGGTTGAATGTCAATTTGACAGGATGGAATTTCTCAAACTTGTATATGGTGATGTGTTAAATTTAAATTCAACTGTCAAATACGTCTTAAAAACCAAAAAAATGTTCGATAGGCTATCAAATATCATTAATGAGTAACAGTTGGTATTCAACCTTCCGGTCTAAGACTTTACCATTTTGATATAACTATGCTTTACATGTAGCATCATTTATAAGTATAACATTTAATTAGTTATCAATGTGGTGACCTGTCATCAATCATACCGATTCTCCCACAAAATTATATAATGCAACCAAGCGGTCTGCCCCAAGTATTAAGACAATATGTATGATAGGAGATAAAATAGGAGCCAAGTATTAAAATTTAAGACGGGTAAGCAAGGAGGTTGAACACGAATTTGACAAGATGGAATTTCTCAAACATGTAGATGGTGACGTGTTAAATTTGAATCCAACTGTCAAATACGCCCTAAAAACCAAAACACGTTCGATAGGTGGTCAAATTCCAGGCCTGGAACTTCAACAATCATTTCATTCATTAAATGCACTTAGTCGTTGTTGTGACTTGGGATTTGTTCTATTCTTCTGGAGAGAACGATAGAATAATGGAGAGCAAAATGGTGAGCAAAATGGGGGTTTTCTATAAATTTAATCATTTTTCACAGAAATCGAAGTGAGAATGGTATTTTTTTTAATTAGAAGAAGAAATTTAAGAAAATACAAAATTTATTTTTGGTGAATCAATGCTTTACACATTTCGATTAATTAGAAAAAAAACAATTAAAATTAAAAAAAAAAAATCCAATTTTTTTTTTGAAATATAATCAAAATTTATTTAAGAGAGATAATATGTGATAGATTTTATTCTGACCATAGATATCCCTTTAGTGCTTTGCAAAGAAAAAATACCCACACTATTTTGATGGTTTGTTGGTAGATATGGATAAATGGATGAAGACATACCCTCCAATGTTGGGAGAACTTCAAACTAGTACAAGTTCCATTAAATTTGATCGGATGTCGATTGATCTAGAATGTGTGGCCATCAGGATTCTACAATGGGATTGGTTAAGGTTGTAGGATGTGGAAGCGAGAGGGTTCGTTCGGTGGCTCTCTGTCATGGTCTGTGGTATCTGTCTCTGGATTTCCTCCTCGAATTCGCTCAACTGGATCTCTCCATAGCCCAGAGGTCTTAATTCACATTCGACCCTGCAGAATTTCTTCTCCCCTCAGTTGCCTAATCTAGCTTTGGTGTTTGAAATGTCGAGGCAGAGAGGTACGCTTCACAGTGGAAGCATCTATAGGGGAAATCCATAATGACATGATTTTTATGGTGGAGGAGGGATAGGAGTCTGGTATCTCCATGCCGATACGTATTTTGATCGATGACTAGGAGGCTTGACTGGTCAATGAGCATCTATCCATGGGAATGGGTGGCGGGGAAACAAACCATTATTGTTTGATAAAGAAATTTATGGGCACTCTTATGGAGGATATGTTGTGAAATTGGATCTCTTCCTACAGCATGGTGCTCTCAGCCAAAGCTAAGTTCAAATACTAGGATGATCATCTCAATGGTCTAGATGCCGCTTTTTCCTGGAAGCGACTACCAAGTGGGTAGTGAAGAGAAATCAACATGGAAGTGGGTAGTGATAATGCTACTTAATGGTGGTTTAAGGAGAAGGGATCATCTCTAATTCAGATGATGGAAACCAATGTTCCTTTTCCCATCCCCTCAACAATTGTACCTCTATTCAACAAGCAAGTTCGTGACAATGAGGAACCGATTGGCAAGTCTTCTCCCCTTTCGATAAAAAATCATGGTTGTACTTATGATGATGACTTCCAGGGTGGCTCCCCTATCTTGGAGGAATTTCTTGCTTTGTAAATAGTGGTTATGACTCCTTCAAAGGATCTGCCACCCACGGGCTCTATTGTTCCATTATGTTTATTAGTCTTATGTTTAAAACTTTTATCAACTGCAATATAGTGGATTACAAGCCTAATTTATGGTCTCCTATGTTAGTAATTTTTTTTGTTATGATCATACCAGGAAAGACTGTAATTTTGATTGGTTGGAGTGGTAGTTCCACTATCTAAGGCCACCCCAGAAGCATCAAGGACATGTGATTTTTGAATCCTCTATTTAATATAATTTGCATCTTTACAAAAAATAATAATAACTACTTAAATGGTCAAACATTATAAAACTTTAGATTTTATAAATATTGTATTAATGTATGGTCGAAACTAATGCATCAAATGGATTACTACATATCCCTCTGCGTGGGGCATAACAAGGTATAGGAATATTACATAAGAACCATTTATGTGACATATTAACATTAGCACAACCACTTAACTTGTGGTTGGCGAACATCAATAGGCTACCAACTAGCACAACCACTTAACTTGTGGTTGGTAAAACATCAATAGGTTACAATTTAAGTGCCGCAAAAAAGAAGAATTTATTTGTTACTTGTTCTCCAAGTGTAGTGGTAATCACTCATTGTCTCCCCTTCTTATAGTTAAGCGTGTTGTTTGATGCAACACCTACTAGTTATTTTTATATTCTTTTTTAATTGTTTATTTCAAATTTGAAATGACTGCCATAAAATCAATCTAGACAGTACACTTGTATCATCTCGTCCAATCTAGGAAAAGCACATGTGTTAATTCACCCCAAATTCTAAGATACTAGCAAAACCACTTAATTTGTGGTTGGTGAACGTTGATAGATTCAATTTAAGTACCCCAAAATTATATGTTATCCATGCGTCAACTACCAGTCCACCCAAAATTATACGTTATCCATGCATTCATGCATCAACTACAAGTCATCCATTCATCAACCATTACTTATTTTATTTATATATATATTTTTATCTTTCACATTATTCTAGATATCTTTCATGAATTGTTGGTTATCTATTCATTAGCTACTAGTTATCCATGCATTAGCTATCAGTTATCCATTCATAGGCTATTGGTTATTCTTTATATTCTTTTATGTTTATAATTGTTTATTTTGAATTCCAAACTATTGCTATAGAATCAATCTGGACAATACACTTTCTCATCCTCGTGTAATCCTGGAAAAGCATAGGCCTTAGTCCACCCCAAATTCTAAAATAAAAACGCCTATTGGCGTAATAAACACCTACCTTTGTGATTATCACATGTAAATTGAGAGGTTTTTGAAATATATGTTTTATAATTGCTTATTTCAAATTTGGAACAAGGACCATAAAATGAATCTTGAAATAGATTTGTCGCATCTTCAAGAACCCTTCCTCGTCTACCCTAAATTGTAAAATATAAACACCTATCGGTATAAAAATGTGTGTGTGTGTGTGTGTACACAAAACAAACATGAATTATTATATTTTAATAAATGATTTTTTATGTTTTATTATTATTATTATTATTATTATGTTAAAGGAATATTTTTTATCATAATTATAATAGCCATTAAAGTCTATTAAAACCAATTGTGATTTATGAGAATTTAAAAAATAACTAATAATGATTTATCAAAATTTAAAAATAAAAAAATTAATTCATATCATGATTATTAACTTTCAACCTAACTATGGAATGTTATCGAGGATGCCAAGGTTTCGTCCTGTCGAATCTCTAGCTAGGGTTTGCTTGAAAAAATTTCTGTTGTTCAAGGGTGCACGTGGGTGGACGACGATATAGACTGGTTGAAAGAGGATTATTTGAAGCCTGATGAAGTGTATTGTGAGATGTTTCGGGAGTTTGAATCGAACCATCGTGGTCATAATGTGGGTTTGGTTATAGTTGATGGTAAAAGGTCCTCACATCCCTCAATCTTAGGTTTGGGGGTGTTTTTGTCTATTCCTCGGGGTTTGTAATATAGTAGTACTTAGCTGGGTGGTTCGTTGGTGTCTTTGTCTATTCCTTGGGGTTTGAAATATAGTAGTACTTCTCTAGGTGGTTCGTTGGTGTGGGAGCCCCCGTTGGAGGGGGAGAGGATGCTTTTTATTCCATGTGAAACTAGGGTGGGGTTTTCTTGGAAAAATGTCTGTGGTTTAAGGGTGCACGTGGGTGGAGGACGATATAGACTAGTTGCAAGAGGATTATTTGAAGACCGATGAAGTGTATTGTGAGATGCTTCGGGAGTTTGAATCGAGCCATCACGAGCATAATGTGGGTTTGGTTCTAGTTGATGGTAAAAGGTCCTCACATCCCTCAAGCTTAGGTGTGGGGGTGTCTTTGTTAATTCCTCGGGGTTTGTAATATAGTAGTACTTATCTAGGTGGTTGGTTGGTGTGGGAGCCAACATTGGAGCGGGGGAGGATGCTTTTTTCTAATGTGAAACTAATATTTGTCAACATAAGAAGGGGAGCCGAAAAAATCTTCTAGGGAGAAATCTAGAATAAAAAGGTCTATGAAAGCCTGTCGGGATTAGACATCAAAGGTTCCATGATGGTGGGGAAGGATGTAAACTTGAACAAATTTCTAATACTTTCCAAGTGATTTGTGGTTGGAAAACTGACGTATTCCTCCCTGGTTAGGTTGGATAATATTCATTGGATCTTGAAGAAATGGAAGCCATTACTGGGTTATAGCCCTAGATGCCACATGCTTTTGAATCAGTGGGTTTGTTTCTAGTTTCTTACAGGAGATGATCAAGAGAAGGTACTGCCTAGGTTTTGGGTGGTGGATAAGGGGTTGTGGATGCTGAGGAAATTGCATTCTAATTTCAACCCTTTTCAAGACTATTTTTCAAAAAGACATGTTTGGATGTTGGTTTTAGTCTCCCCTTGGAACTCTGGATGAAGATCATCATCATTGGAATGGCCACGTGGTACGAAACTTAGTGGTTTTTTATGAATCTTCTTGTTTGTAGCTAGAAAAGAGGGTAGCTAGGGCTCTTATGGAAGTGGAATTCTCTCTTAGAATTTTGGCAGAAGTGGAGATTTCTTGGAGAGAGAAGATGATAATTTAAAGCCTATATTATTGGCGTATTCCATTTCGATGCTTTTTATGTCATAATATGAGCCATCTTGAAGATTCTTTTCCTAGGAAGGGGTCTTCGAATCCTAAGTCGATTGATGTGGAGGACTACCACGGTATGGAGTCAGTTCCTACTTGTGGGTTAGATTATATTTACACTTTGGAAGCATAAAGAGGGGTGGCGATATCAAACAAAGGTGTGGTGGAGGAAAATGGTGATTTGTCATTTTTTGGTAAGTTAAAAAGTTTGTTTCCTTCCTTTTTTATTCCCTTGGTGCTGAAGAGATTGAATTTCTTTGTGGACAAAGTGGAGAGTGGTTATGCCTATAAGATTCAAGTTGAGGATGTTTATATTGTTTCTCCCTCGAAAGGTTCCCTTTCTTGTTCAATGGTTCTTAGGCGTGCTAGTGAAGGAATTAGTAGTGGTTATATAGCAACTATGACTAGCGAGTCGAAAGGTTTGTCTTCTTCAGTGGTGAGCTCTCTGGAGGGAGAGTTGGGGGTCTCTCTGAATGCGATGGAGGAGGATGTTGTGGAGAGAATTGAAAATGACTAGGCACTTGTAAAGATGGTTGATAAGCTAAATATGGAAGATGGATTATGTAATGTGGATCTGACCCAAGAT
>LPNX010582814.1:77646-107641 GCA_001517045.1 Pseudotsuga menziesii | reverse complement strand
TAATGGAGGATGGGTTGGAAACAAAAGCACCCAGTTTCCTAGTTGACTAGCTTTTATCTTATCCATAGAAAAGCAAGATAAAGCAGAAAAAGCAGAATCTGCTATAAGGTCCTGCATACTAATTCTAAATGAACCCAGAATCAGAAATAACTCATTCCTAGGATAAAGATGGCATGCATTGACTTTAAGGTGCCACCTAATTAAGCTAGTGGGTGAATAATTAATCAAATAATGATTAATTATTTTATCCTAAGTTGTGAGTGGGTTTAATATATTCCAACAGATCCCTCATACAAGGGTATTTTAAAGAAGTCCATGTTGACATTTTTTAACATTTTCTCTTCCCCTTTATTGGAGACTCCACTGACTTCCCTGATAGATATGCAAAATGTTACTCTATGAAAGAGGAAACATAAAGTTAGGAAAGTAGTGGTGCAAGGGGGGTGGTTTTCTTCTAGTTTGGTGGGGGTTCCAACTTATTTGTTGGTGCTTCAATTTATTGTTGTGAAGGTGGTGATTTTGATGTTGGCTTATTTGTTTCTTCTCTGTCCCTTAGAGTAGTTGAGCTCAGGTCGGGAGGTTCTTGAGGTTAGAGGGGTGGGGGGTACCCCAAATTTCCTAGTCCTCAAAATACTTTTGGAACTTGAACAATCAGGCATTGTGTTAATTGAAGAAATAATGGTTGTGGGGTCCAAGGCCCAAGAGGTTTTCTTGAAACTTCTTCCTAGGTGAAATTGTTTCTTTGTTGATGCCTCAGATTTGTTACGCGGTTTACTCTCTGCATGGAACCCTAGAGTGGTGATGATGATTCATTTTTTAACTTATGTTGGTATCCTATTGGAAGGTCGCTTTATGGATTTGAACCTGTTGTACAAATTCTCAAATTTTTATGGTCAGTATGTAGATTGTTGAATGTTTTGGAGTGATATGCCGACATTGGGTTTGTTGGGTTACCCCAATATTGTTATTAGCTTAAAAATGGTTCTCTCAGCTCAACATATTTGGGGGTGAAGTTCATGTTTGGATCCTCTATCGAGATTTTTCTGGCTCGTGTTTAATGGTGCTAAGTTGGTTTATGTTGCTCTGAATATTTTGGTACCGACATGAAGGAATGGGCGTGTTGGTTCTATTGGGGTGGATAAACGTTTGGGCCATTTTTTAATGGTTGAATATTTAGTGGATGAGGTTGGTATATTTTGGTCTTGGGTGGTTAATGTCAAAATTTATGACTATATGCCTATCCTTCTTCAGTTGGAAGGGTCATGGGAGAAGATTTTGTATCCCTTCAAATTCAACCATGGATGGTTGGAATTCTTGGATTTTAATATGATGATTTGGGACAAGTGAAGGTCCTTAGTGCTTGAGGAAGGGATCTTGGCAATGGAGCTCCTTCTTTATAAATAGAAGGCGGTTAAAAAGGATACCAGTTAATGGGAAAAGGATTGTAAGAAGGTTATGAAAGCATATTTGGTTAACCTGGAAGCTAATATTCATTAAAATTTTGCTTCGAATTCTAATGATGAAATCTCGGTTGTGAAATGTAGCCGGATTTCCAGTATGGAAGAAAAAAAATGTTGAAAATTTTGCAGCTAGAGGAGGAAGCTTGGTGCTTAAAGTGTCAAGATACCTGCTTAAAATTGGGGGACTGCAATTGAATATTTTTTCATAAAATGGTGGATCGATGTAGAGTTCATTACTCTATATGGGAGTTATCAAATCGTTATGGGGTCACTATTTCTGGAAAGAAGGAATTGGAAGGTGTAGTTGTAGAGTACTTCAAGGATATTTATCAGTAGTCAACTTCAAATTATGTTGGTGGACATATGCATGTTATCTGTAATTATCTTATATTTTTTAATGATGAAGATGGTCATTGTATTGGGGGTCCAGCCTCTCTTGAGGAAAAAAAAAAATATATTCAATCAGTTTGTGAAGTCGATGATCCCAAGTCCAGATGGACTTTTGGTTGAGTTTTTTATTCATTTCTTTGATGTGGTGAGAAGGGATTTAGTGAACATCATTAAAAAACCCATCCAAACATCGGGGAATATTTTAAAGAGATGTTAATGCAACCTTCATTGCATTAATACTAAAAACTAATGCACCCTCCTCTTTTAGTGAATTTTGTCCAAGATCTCTATGCAATTTGATTTATAAGATCATTTCTAAAATTAAATCCAACCGAATTAGGCCTTTCTTGGAAAAGCATATGTCTATAGAACAATTCAGTTTTTTAAGTGCTGAACTCATTTATGATGCCGAACTCATTTATGTGGGTTTGGATATCAAGTAACAAATTATGTATTGTTAGATTTGATTCAATCTAGATGATGCAACTTTATTTGTCAAGAAAGTTCGAAGATCAGTGGTATATCTAGTTGTCTATGTGGATGATTTGCTTATCATGGGAAATAATGATGATTATATAGCCTCTATTGAAAGAGAGTTGAAAAAGGTTTTTGATATGACAGATTTGGTATTATTACATTGTTAATTCGGAATTGAAGTAGATAAAAAACCAAAGAACATTTTTATTTCTCAGAAAAAATATGTTGGAGAGTTATTAAACAAATTTGGTATGCAAGATTGTAATCATGTTTCTACACCAATGGAGCAGAATATAAAGCTTACTTCAAATGAAGGTAGCACATTTGAAGATCGAACAAAGTACAGGAAACTTGTTGGAAGTTTAATTTATCTTACTAGTACTCATACTGACATAAATTTTGTTGTAGGAATACTTTCCAGGTTTATGCATCATCCATGTGAAGGTCATTGGAATGCAACAAAGCGAGTGCTAAAATATTTAAAAGGAAATCAATCTTATGGCATCAAATATTCTAATGTTTGAAAATTCCATCTCACTGGTTATTCAAAGTCTGATTTTGATGGAGATAAAGAGCATGGGGTCTCTACTTCAAGTTATTTGATGAACCTTGGATCAACATCTATCGCATGGAGATCATGAAAGCAATTTGTTCTTGTTTATTATACAACTGAATTCGAATATGTTGCAGGAGCTCAAGCCACAAAAGAAATCATTTGGCTTCATAAAACAATTGAAGACTTGCAGGAGAAACAATTGACTTCAATGCCTCTCTTTGTTGACAACTCTTCTGCAATTCAATTGGCCAAGAATCCAAAATTTCATGATTGAACCAAACATATCAACACCAAATATCACTTGATTCGACATCAAGTTGAGGTGAAAACAATTCATCTGACACATTGTTATACTTCAGAGCAAATTGCAGATATCTTTACTAAAGCATTGAGTCGTGAAAAGCTTGAAAAAAATAGAATGCATCTTGGCATGTCAGATATCCCTTCATATTAAGGGGGGAATGTTGAATAATCCTTCGGGATTTCATTCTAAATAGTATTTTAGTTATTAGTTAGTATATTCTAGTTAATAATATCATTATATAACTATAGATAATGGTTTTGATTTACTTTATATGTATTGCTTTTCTACGAAGTAATACATTCATTTTTTAGGTTCCTCACGACCTGTGTCAGTCTGCTATTGAAAATCGAATACCTCAAGGAGGATTATTATAAGTCCATATCCCAATGTCTAAATAATTAAAATTTAATATCCATTGAAAGTTGCAAACTATAATAGTTTGAGGGAAGGTAATTGTCTCAACGGCATACGACAAACAGATATAGGAAGCTCTAAGTGGTTGTTTTTAATGTGTATTTATTTAAAATTTTGAGGAATTTAAAGGTGATCTGAATTTCAATCTAGATAAATCTTTAAAAGTATATAAAAAAGAGTAAAACTCGATTATTCCTTCACAAACTCAGATACTCTTGAGTGAAATAAACATTCCGGTTTAGATATAGTGATTTCCTAGCCCAATAGATGTCACCCAATAAATTATGAAATGTGGGGCTTCGTTTATGAAGAGAATGTATGTTTATTCTTTGTTGTAAAGTTAGGCATTGAAGAATCCACAATTCATTGACCTTCTTGATGTTGAAATATCTGTAATAAAAAATGAAGGCCTTTGAGATTACGTCCTTAGAAATAGAGGAATCCCTTGATTTAATTGCTTATAAAAAAATATATGCCCTATATTCAAGATTGATTACACACATACAAAATTAAACACAATACAAAATTAATGACATTTATGAAACATACATAGATCACATAATGTGATTATAATAATTGTGGTTTTGGTTTTGAGTCAAGTTGAATTAAGTAATTTGGTGAGGGTCTTTAGGTGTAATTATAATAGATTTAAATTTACTCTTCCTCACCGATATGAATGAAGCGTGAAAACCTTTATTCATTAGCCATATATCCTTGGTTTGTTAGGATTTCAATTTTTAGAGTTGGGGATTCAATCACTTTAGTCCTCGTCCATCGGTGGACATAATAATAGTAATCTCAAACTCAATATATGCTTGAGTCGAAGTAAGAGTTTGAAAAAGACAAGTAAAAACCAGATTGCCAAGTATAATGCCTAGTTTGCTTTGGGTAATTTGGGATGCATAGTGAAAAAGAAGAAAGTATATTTAATCTAGAGTACAAGGCGGCCCATCATCCTATTGAAGGAATTATGATCATTCATTATTTAAAAGTTGGAAAACTCTTAAAAAGAATCTCTCTTTGGACTAATATCTCATAAGGAATAATAAAATCAAAGTGGCGAGCAATATAAGCACATATTGTCCTCCCAATAGTAAATAAGCAACCGACAAAATACCATAATGGAGATAATAAGATAACTCGTAGGGTAGATCTCTTTCCCATCCTGTGCTCTATAAGGTCCTATTCGACCAGTAAACTACAATTAGTAGATAATGAATTGCTGCCATTGCCAATGACTAGTATTCATTTCTATACATAAAGTGACAGAAAAACATTTATCAACTCAAAAAAAACTAACGAGAGAACATTTATCAACTCACAAAACAACTAGGATTAATTCACATCAAAAAAATAGAAACCAACTAACTATGATGATTTCCAATTCCAAACAAACTATTATTTATGCTAGACAATTCCAAATTTTCAATCAAAACAAAAGGATTTAACAGGAATTCAGCTTACCCATGGAAATTGTGATTCATGAATGTTAGGCTCATTGTGCTTTAGTCCTTTAAAACTCCAGTCACTAGAGTGGGTCGTGACTAGTATAACCTTTGTTGATAGTACTCTAACCTGTGAGCGATAGGTAATCCAACCTCCAAGGAAGGGATCAACACGGGCGATAGGGGTGAAGTGGAGTTGGAGTCAAACCATGAGCCTGAGATTGGAGGATTGGAGGATTGAGGAAGGGAAGTTTAAACTCTTGGAGTGGACCAGCTACCTCACCTCCTGAGTCAAAATAATGAACATAGCTATTAGCAAGAGGTTAGAGAAGGCTGAAAATTCAACAATCTATTGATTTATTATCACAGTTTACAATGTACCATTAATGAATACCAGCTGGTATTAACCCTTCCGGTCTAAGACTTTACCATTTTGATATATATACACTTTACATGCAGAATAATTTATAAGTATAAAATTTAATTAGTGGTCAGTGTTGTGACCTATCATCGATAATATCGATTCTTGCACTAAATTCTATAATGCAACCAGGTGGTCCACCCCAAGTATTAAAATTTATGACGGGTAAGCAAGGTGGTTGAATGTCAATTTGACAGGATGGAATTTCTCAAACTTGTATATGGTGATGTGTTAAATTTAAATTCAACTGTAAAATACGTCTTAAAAAGCAAAAAAAATGTTCGGTAGGCTATCAAATACCATTAATGAGTAACAGTTGGTATTCAACCTTCCGGTCTAAGACTTTACCATTTTGATATAACTATGCTTTACATGCAACATCATTTATAAGTATAAAATTTAATTAGTGATCAATGTTGTGACCTGTCATCAATAATCCCGATTCTCCCACAAAATTATATAATGCAACCAAGCGGTCTGCCCCAAGTATTAAGACAATATGTATGATAAGAGATAAACTAGGAGCCAAGTATTAAAATTTAAGACGGGTAAGCAAGGAGGTTGAAAGTGAATTTGACAAGATGGAATTTCTCAAACATGTAGACGGTGACGTGTTAAATTTGAATCCAACTGTCAAATATGTCCTAAAAACCAAAACATGTTCGATAGGTGGTCAAATTCCAGGCCTGGAACTTCAACAGTCATTGTCATTCATTAAATGCACTTAGTCGTTGTTGTGACTTGGGATTTGTTCTATTCTTCTGGAGAGAATGATAGAATAATGGAGAGCAAAATGGCGATCAAAATGGGGGTTTTCTATAAATTTAATCATTTTTCATAGAAATCGAAGTGAGAATGGTATTTTCTTTAATTAGAAGAAGAAATTTTAGAAAATACAAAATTTATTTTTGGTGAATCAATGCTTTACACATTTAGATTAATTAGAAAAAAAACAATTAAAATTAAAAAAAAAAATCCAATTTTTTTTTGAAATATAATCAAAATTTATTTAAGAGAGATAATATGTGATAGATTTTATTCTGACCATAGATATCCCTTTAGTGCTTTGCAGAGAAAAAATACCCACACTATTTTAATGGTTTGTTGGTAGATATGGACAAATGGATGAATACATACTCTCTAGCATTGGAAGAACTTCAAACCAGTACTAGTGCCATTAAATTTGATCGAATGTTGGTTGATCTAGAATGTGTGGCCATCGGGATTCTACAATGGGATTGGTTAAGGTTGCAGGATGTGGAAGCGAGAGTGTTCGTTCGGTGGCTCTATGTCGTGGTCTGTGATATCTGTCTCTGGATTTCTTCCTCGGATTCGCTTAACTGGATCTCTCCATCAAAATCACAGAGGTCTTAATTTGCATTCGACCCTGCAGAATTTCTTCTCCCCTCAATTGCCTAATCTAGCTTTGGTCTTTGAAATGTCGAGGCAGAGAGGTACGCTTCGCAGTGGAAGCATCGATAGGGGAAATCCATAATGACATGATTTTGATGGTGGAGGAGGGATAGGAGGCTGGTATCTCCATGCCGATATACATTTTGATCGATGACTAGGAGGCTCGACTGGTCAATGAGCATCTATCCATGGGAAGGGGTGGCGGGAAAATTAACCATTATTGTTTGATAAAGAAAATTATGGGCACTATTATGGAGGATATGCTGTGAAATTGGATCTCTTCCCACAGCACGGTGCTCTCAGCCAAAGCTAAGTTGAAAGACTTGGATGACCATCTCAATGGTCTAGATGCCACTTTTCCCTGGAAGCGACTACCAAGTGGGTAGTGAAGAGAAATCAACATGGAAGTGGGTAGCGACAATGCTACTTAATGGTGGTCGATGGAGAAGGGATCATCTCTAATTCAGTTGATAGAAACCAATGTTCCTTTTCCCATACCCTCAACAATTGGACCTCTATTCAACAAGCGAGTTCGCGACAACGAGGAATCGATTGGCAAGTCTTCTCCCCTTCTGATAAAAAATCATGTTTGTACTTATGATGATGACTTCTAGGGTGGCTTCCCCATCTTGGAGGAATTTCTTGCTCCATAAATAGTGGTTATGACTCCTTCAAAGGATCTTCCACCCATAGGCTCTATTGTTCCATTATGTTTATTAGTCTTATGTTTAAAACTTTTATCAACTGCAATATAGTGGATTACAAGCCTAATTTATGGTCTCCTGTGTTAGTAATTTTTTTTGTTATGATCATACCAGGCGAGACTATAATTTTGATAGGTTGGAGTGGTGGTTCCACTATCTAAGGCCACCCCAGAAGCATCAAGGACATGTGATTTTTGAATCCTCTATTTAATATAATTTGCATCTTTACAAAAAAATAATAACAATAACTTAAATGATCAAACATTATAAAACTTTGGATTTTATAAATATTGTATTAATGTATGGTCGAAACTAATGCATCAAATGGATTACTACATATCCCGCTATGTGGGACATAACAAGGTATAGGAATAATAGATAAGAACCATTTCTGCGACACACTGAACATTAGCACAACCACTTAACTTGTGGTTGGTAAAACATTGATAGGTCACAATTTAAGTGCTGCAAAAAAGAAAAGTTATTTGTTACTAGTTCTCCTAGTGTAGTGGTAAACACTCATTGTCTCCCCTTCTTATAGGTAAACGTGTTGTTTGATGCAACACCTACCAGTTATTTTTATATTCTTTTTTAATTGTTTATTTCAAATTTGAAATGACTGCCATAAAATCAATCTAGACAGTACACTTGTATCATCTCGTCCAATCTAGGAAAAGCACATGTGTTAATCCACCCATAATTCTAAGATACTAGCAAAACCACTTAATTTGTGGTTGTTGAACGTCGATAGACTCAACTTAAGTACCCCAAAATTATACGTTATCCATGCGTCAACTACCAGTCCACCCAAAATTATATGTTATCCATGCATTCATGCATCAACTACAAGTCATCCATTCATCAACCATTACTTATTTTATTTATATATATTTTTATCTTTCACATTATTCCAGATATCTTTCATGAATTGTTGGTTATCTATTCATTAGATATTAGTTATCCATGCATTAGCTATCAGTTATCCATTCATAGGCTATTGGTTATTCTTTATATATTTTTTATGTTTATAGTTTATTTTGAATTCCAAACTACTGCTATATAATCAATCTGGACAATACACTTTCTCATCCTCGTGCAATCTTGGAAAATCATAGGCCTTAGTCCACCCCAAATTCTAAAATAAAAACGCCTATTGGCATAATAAACACCTACCTTTGTAATTATCACATGTAAATTGAGAGGTTTTTGATATATATGTTTAATAATTGCTTATTTCAAATTTGGAACAAAGACCATAAAATGAATCTTGAAATAGATTTGTCTCATCTTCAAGAACCCTTCCTCGTCTACCCCAAATTTGTAAAATATAAACACCTATCGGTATAAAAATGTGTGTGTGTGTACACAAAACAAACATAAATTATTATATTTTAATAAACGATTTTTTACATTTAATTTTTTTTATTATTATTATGTTAAAGGAATATTTTTTTATGATAATTATAATAGCCATTAAAGTCTATTAAAACCAATTGTGATTTATGAGAATTTAAAAAATAACTAATAATGATTTATCAAAATTTAAAAATAAAAAAATTAATTCATATCATGATTATTAACTTTCAACCTAACTATGGAATGTTATCGACGATGCCAAGGTTTCTTCGTGTCGAATATCTAGCTAAGGTTTGCTTGGAAACATTTATGTTGTTCAAGGGTGCACGTGGGTGGACGACGATATAGACTGGTTGAAAGAGGATTATTTGAAGCCTGATGAAGTGTATTGTGAGATGCTTCGGGAGTTTGAATCGAACCATCGTGGTCATAATGTGGTTTTGGTTATAGTTGATGGTAAAAGGTCCTCACATCCCTTAAGCTTAGGTTTGGGGGTGTCTTTTTCTATTCCTCGAGGTTTGTAATATAGTAGTACTTATCTGGGTGGTTCATTGGTGTCTTTGTCTATTCCTTGGGGTTTGTAATATAGTAGTGCTTCTCTAGGTGGTTCGTTGGTGTGGGAGCCCCCGTGGGAGGGGGAGAGGATGCTTTTTATTCCATGTGAAACTAGAGTGGGGTTTGCTTGGGAAAATGTCTGTGTTTTAAGGGTGCGCGTGGGGGGAGGACAATATAGACTGGTTGCAGGAGGATTATTTGAAGCCCAATGAAGTGTATTGTGAGATGATTCGGGAGTTTGAATTGAACCATCATGAGCATACTGTGGGTTTGGTTCCAGTTGATGGTAAAAGGTCCTCACATCCCTCAATTTTAGGTTTGGGGTGTCTTTGTTTATTTCTCGGGGTTTGTAATATAGTAGTACTTATCTAGGTGGTTGGTTGGTGTGGGAGCCCCCGTTGGAGGGGGAGAGGATGCTTTTTTTTTAATGTGAAATTGATATTTGTCAACATAAGAAGGGGAGCCGAAAAAAATATTCTAGGGAGAAATATATAATAAAAAGGTCTATGAAAGTCTATCGAGATCGAACATAAGAGCTTCCATGATGGTGGGGAAGGATGTGAACTTGAACAAACTTCTAATACTTTCCAAGTGAGATTTGGTTGGAAAACTGACGTATTCCTCCCTGGGTGGGTTGGATAATATTCATTAGATCTTGAAGAAATGGAAGCCATTACTGGGTTATAGCCCTAGATGCCACATGCTTTTGAATCAGTGTGTTTGTTTCTAGTTTCTTACAGGAGATGATCAAGAGAAGGTACTGCCTAGGTTTTGGGTGGTGGGTAAGGGGTTGTGGATGCTGAAGAAATTGCATTCTAATTTCAACCCTTTTCAAGACTATTTTTCAAAAAGACATGTTTGGATGTTGGTCTTGGTCTCCCCTTGGAACTGTGGATGAAGAACATCATCATTGGAATGGGTACGTTGTACGAAACTTAGTGGCTTTTTATGGATCTTCTTGTTGGCAGCTAGACAAGAGGGTAGCTAGGGCTCTTATGGAAGTGGAATTATCTCTTGGAATTTTGGCAGAAGTGGATATTTCTTGGAGAGAGAAGATGATAATTTAAAGCCTAGATTATTGGCGTATTCCATTTCGATGCTTTCTATGTCATAATATGAGCCATCTTGAAGATTCTTTTCTTGGGATGGGGTCTTCGAATCCTACGTCGATTGATATGGAGGACTACCATGGTATGGAGTCAGTTCCTACTTGTGGGTTAGATTATATTTACACTTTGGAAGCATGAAGAGGGGTGGTGATATCAAACAAAGGTGTGGTGGAGGAAAGTGGTGATTTGTCATTTTTTGGTAACTTAAAAAGTTTGTTTCCTTCCTTTTTTATTCCCTTGGTGCTGAAGAGATTGAATTTCTGGACAAAGTGGAGAGTGGTTATGCCTATAAGGTTCAAGTTGAGGATCTTTATATTGTTTCTCCTTCGAAAGGTTCCCTTTCTTGTTCAAGGGTTCTGAGGGGTGCTAGTGAAGGAATTACTAGTGGTTATATAGCAACTATGACTAGCCAGTTGGAAGGTTCGTCTTCTTTAGTGGTGAGCTCTCTGGAGGGAGAGTTGGGGGTCTCTCTGAAGGTGATGGAGGAGGATGTTGTGGAGAGAATTGTAAATGAATAGGAACTTATAGAGGGGGTTGATAAACTAAATATGGAAGATGGATTATGTAATGTGGATCTGACCCAAGATCCCTCATACAAGGGTATTTTAAAGAAGTCCATGTTGACATTTTTTAACATTTTCTCTTCCCCTTTATTGGAGACTCCACTGACTTCCCTGACAGATATGCAAAATGTTACTCTATGAAAGAGGACACACAAAGTTAGCAAAGTAGTGGTGTGAGGGGGGTGGTTATCTTCTAGTTTGGTGGGGGTTCCAACTTATTTGTTGGTGCTTCAATTTATTGTTGCAAAGGTGGTGATTTTGATGTTGGTTTATTTGTTTCTTCTCAGCCCCTTAGAGCGATTGAGCTCAGGTCGGGAGGTTCTTGAGGTTAGAGGGGTGGGGGGTACCCCAAATTTCCTGGTCCTCAAAATACTTTTGGAACTTGAACAATCAGGCATTGTGTTAATTGAAGAAATAATGGTTGTGGGGTCCAAGGCCCAAGAGGTTTTCTTGAAACTTCTTCCTAGGTGGAATTGTTTCTTTATTGATGCCTCATATTTGTTACGTGGTTTACTCTCTGTGTGGAACCCTATAGTGGTGATGATGATTCATTTTTTAACTTATGTTGGTATCCTATTGGAAGGTAGCTTTATGGATTTTAATCTGTTGTACAAATTCTCAAATTTTTATGGTCAGTATGTGGATAGTTGAATGTTTTGGAGTGATATGGCGACATTGGGTTTGTTGGGTTACCCCAATATTATTATTGGCTTAAAAATGGTTCTCTCTACTCAACATATTTGGGGGTGAAGTTCGTGTTTGGATCCTCTATCGAGATTCTTCTACCTCTTGTTTAATGGTGCTAAGTTGGTTTATGTTGCTCTGAATCTTTTGGTACTGACATGAAGGAATGGGCGTGTTGGTTCTATTGGGGTGGATAAACGTTTGGGCCATTTTTTAATGGTTGAATATTTAGTGGATGAGGTTGGTATATTTTGGTCTTGGGTGGTTAATGTCAAAATTTATGACTATATGCCTATCCTTCTTCAGTTGGAAGGGTCGTGGGAGAAGATTTTGTATCCCTTCAAATTCAACCATGGATGGTTGGAATTCTAGGATTTTGATATGATGATTCGGGACAAGAGGTCCTTAATCCTCGGGGAAGGGATCTTGGCAATGGAGCTCCTTCTTTATAAATAGAAGGTGGTTAAAAAGGCTACCAGTTAATGGGAAAAGGATTGTAAGAAGGTTATGAAAGCATATTTGGTTAACCTGGAAGCTAATATTCATTAAAATTTTGCTTCGAATTCTAATGATGAAATCTTGGTTGCGAAATGTAGTCAGATTTCCAGTATGGAAGAAAAAAATGTTGAAAAGTTTGCAGCTGGAGGAGGAAGCTTGGTGCTTAAAGTGTCAGGATACCTGCTTAAAATTGGGGGACTGCAATTCAATATTTTTTCATAAAATGGTGGATCGGTGTCGTTATGGGGTCACTATTTCTGGAAAGAAGGAATTGGAAGGTGTAGTTGTAGAGTACTTCAAGGATATTTATCAGCAATCAACTTCAAATTATGTTGGTGGACATATGCATGTTATATGTAATTATCTTATTTTTTTTAATGATGAATATTTTCATTGTATTGGGGGTCTATCCTCTCTTGATGAAAAAAAATATATTTTCAATCAGTTTGTGAAGTCGATGATCCCAAGTCCAAATGGACTTTTGGTTGAGTTTTTTATTCATTTCTTTGATGTGGTGAGAAGGGATTTAGTGAACATCATTAAAAAACCCATCCAAACATTGGGGAATATTTTAAAGAGATGTTAATGCAAGTTTCATTGCATTAATACTAAAAACTAATCCGCCCTCCTCTTTTAGTGAATTTTTTCCAAGATCTCTATGCAATTTGATTTATAAGATTATTTCTAAAATTAAATCCAACCGAATTAGGCCTTTCTTGGAAAAACATATGTCTATAGAACAATTCGATTTTTTAAGTGTCGAACTCATTTATGATGCTATCAGAGTGGCTCAAGAGAGCTTACATTCAATAAAAATAAAAAAGATGAAGGCCATGGTCTTGGGGATAGATTTGGTTAGAACTTATGATAAGGTTAATTGGTCTTTCTTGATATTGGTTTTTCTTCAAGTGGGATTATCAGTGGAGGTCATAGATTGGATTCTTGTATGTGTTAGTTCCCTTAATTTCTCCGTATTAGTGAATTGATACCCCTCCCGTTTTTTCAAAAGTAAGTGGGGTTTGAAGAATGGATGCATGCTTTCACTCTTATAGTTCCTCCTTGTTGTGGAAGGATTGAGTAAGTTTATCATGATGGCTCTAAGAGAAGGAAGGCTCAAATGTATTAGGATCACAAATTCTCAGATTGTAACATATATTCTATTATTTGTGGATGATGTTATACTCTTCGATTCTAGGACAATGGAGGAGTGATAGATTTATTAGGGGATCATTACTACCTTTTGTTGTGTTTGATGAATGGATATTAGCCCTTAGAAGTCATGTTTTATTTATCATGGTGTTGATCAGGACCTTCTTCTTCAGATTTATGAGTTAATTCCATATCAAATGGATTTTTTGGATACCGGTCTAAAATACTTGGGGTTCTACTTAAATCCCAATAACTATCAAAATAAGGACTGGGTTCGGATCTTGAAAAAGGTTGAAAATAATATTGATAATTGGGATTTTAGATGGTTATCCTAGGGTGGCCATTCAGTGTTGGTTAACTATGTTCTTCAAAACTTGTTGGTATATTGGTTCTCCTTAGACAAAGTAGCCAAGTTCATTATAATGAATATTAACCAATGTTTGTTTAGGATTCTATGGTTCGGGGGTTTGCACAGGAAAATGTACCATTTGGTCTCTTGGTCGAGGATTACCTTTCTTGAGTGCTTGGGAAGGTGGGGGATTAAGAATGTGTTATGGTTTGCAAAATCCTTGGTTATGAAGAGCCTATGGTGGGGCCTACTTGGTTCAGGTTTGTAAAGTGATTTTCTTAGATTCAAATATTTGAGGAATATTTCAATTTTGGAATGGCTTAGGAGGAAAAGGAAGTGGTTTGTGTATGAATTGAATATTTAGTGGGGTTTTTTGGTTCTCTCTCAGTTATGGACCCTTGGATTTCTTGGAGGAATGAGGATGGGAGCTTGGTTCGTGCTGGTGTGGACCCATTTGTTGGTGGGGGTGTGGATTATAAGATCTCTTGACCTCTTCTTACCCATTTGAATTTTTTGGGTTACAACACTTTGTCCCACATTGCTTTACATGGAAGGGTGGATCCGATCAATTATTTGTGGTTGCGGTCTCAGGATTTGGATTTAAGTGGTGCAATTGCAGTTGAAAGGGAGGTGTACATCCAATGTGTTAATAGTTGTGGCCTAACTTTGAATGATCTCCCTGGCAAGATTGTTTGGTCTTGGAATACTTCCTAGGGGTAGGTCACGACTAGCCTAGCCTAAGAAGAATTGGCCTTGTTTCCGGTTGTTTAGGTTACAAATTGGTGGTGTGTGTCCTTATGGCACTAGAGGGATCCATTAAAGCTTAAATTATTTGGTTGTATCATTCTAGAATGAAAATTGTTAACTTGGGAGAACTTGGACAAAATGGGGTTTGTTGGTCCAAGTTTTTGTTCTCTTTGTTCTCAAGCAAACGAGTCCTTGGATCATCTGTTCAATTTTTGTACCTTTTCTTAGAGGGTCTGAAAGGGGGTATGTATTTTATTCAGGATCTTAGGTATGTGAGGAGGTAGTTGTTTTGAAGCATGGTTTCAAAGGTGGAAGGAGTACATTGTAGACTTTGAGCATTTTCCTCCATTTGTATCTTGGGGGATTTGGAGGTGCAAGAAAATTGTTATGTTTGATGGGGGATCTTTAAGTTGCTCCTCAGTTATCTCCAAAATTACTAAATAATATTATGAGTTTCACATTGGGGAGATTACTAAGTCGGTATCTGTTATCGTGCCTCCATGTTATTCCAATTCCCTGGTTGTCTTTTTCGATGGGGCAACACAAGAGAGTTTAGGTGGTGTTGATACGGTGTTAAAGATTAGTAGTGAACATTATTACGTTTGTTGGTTGAACTATGGATCAAGCACCAATACTAAAGCGAAATTGGCGGCCTCTTGGGGGTTGTTACATTTTTCTTAGTTAGAAATATTCTTTGTCTTCTATTTTTGGTGACTCCTGAATCGTTGTGGGATGGTTTGGACACAAGGCTTGTCATTAGTCTGTTATCTTGGAACATTAGTGGTGTAAGATCCAGGAATTGCAAAATAGTTACCTTTCCTTGTCATGCAAGCACATATACAGACAATTTAATGATCGAGCGGATTTTCTGTAAAAAATATCTCTTACTACATCTAAGGAAGGTATTTGCTTTCATGAAGAATATAGGGACCATCATATGGTAGGTGCGGGATCCTTTCAGGCCTATTAAGATTTTTTTTTGTTTTTCAATTTATTTTTGTGATTTGGATCAACAAGTTATGTTATATATGATCATTGAAGAGAATGGATTGCTTTGGTAGCATTATCACTGCCGTGTGATGCTTGGGTTTATTGGGATTCAAGATGTAAATCCTTCTGATCAATTTGATGTTATAATTTGCAGTATTTGGGATAGTCTCTTTGGATGACTATAGAGGACTTAGAACTAATGAACTTTGTTGGTCAGATTATGTATTGTTAGCTTTGATTCAATCTTTTAGATATCAAATAACAATTTTTTTTTTCTTCTAAATAAAAAAACTTTCAACTCAACTACAAAGATTTACATCTTTAAATTTTTTATGTATACAATTTTTTAATAAAAAATGTATTCATCCATCCGAAGTATGTTGAATCCTTATATTAATATTATTTACTAACCGTATAACCTAATATATAACCTTTCTTAAAAAACTTAACCTAACATATAACCTTTCTTCAAAAATTTAACCTAACATATAACCTTCTTCAAAAACTTATCGAATTATAAATAAAATTAATCTCCGAGAACGACTTTTTTTTTAATCTCTCTTAAGGATTTTACGCCAACCTATTACCAACCCCTTGATTTATGTTGGCATAATCCTATCATGTGCACTAATGAAACATGACAGTAAAACATTTTAGTGAAAAATTAATTTACCTTAATTTTACAACTTTTGTATGCATTTTATATGTATGTGTTTTCATTGGAAAAAATATGCAATTGTATTATATTTTAATGTAATCGCATTTTGCATAGACCTAAAAGGTATTTATCCATAACTAGTTACAAAATATATATGTATCATGATAAGAGGGGACTTTTTGACTGGTGTCTCAAGAGTCGCATTTTATGATGGCTCCAGGAAGGTGATGGAAATACAAAAATTTTCCACCGTTATGCTTCCTACATGCGTAATATCATTTCGATTTGGGAGATGAAAGGTTGTGATGGTTCCTTAGTGGACACACCACAGGGTGTCATGGGCGGGCGAAGCTAGCCATCGTTTCACATCCATTTATGAACAAATTCATTTAAATAAATTGGAGTCTCAACTTCATGTGCTTAAGCACTATCTAAGGTTTTTTAGTGACAAGGATAATGGGGTTATTTATGCTCTGATTTCCTTGGAAGAAGTGAAGCAGGTTTTTAATAACTTTGAGAGGACAAAATTCCAAGCCCTGGAGGCTAGATCGTTGACTTTTTCCTCCACTTTTTCGATTTCCTGGGGGAGGACATTTCTTTGGCCATTGAAGACTCTAGGTGTATGGAATGTGTTTCAGGTAAGCTCAACCATACTTAATGTCTCTTATCGCCAAAAAAGGATAATCCATAATCATTTGACGACTACATACTTATATGTCTCTTATCGCCAAAAAGGATAATCCATAATCATTTGACGACTACATACCCATCTCTCTCTATAGTATGCTCTACAAAGTGGTGACTAAGACCATATCCAATTGTATTAATCAAGTCTTGGAGAGGTACATTTCACAGGAACAATTTCGGTTCTTGTCTAATAGGAAAATATTAGACGTTGTGGGCATTGTATAAGAATGCTTCATTTTATCACAGTGAATAATTTACAAGATTTCTTCCTTAAAATGGACCTTTTCAAGGCTTTTGGTCGAGTGGACTAGTCCTTTATCAAGCTTATGCTAGTTCAATCGGGGCTCTCTATTCACTTTACAAACTAGATAATGGCATGTGTTAGTTCGACTTCTTTTTTGGTGTTGATTAATGGGACCTTGTCAGACTTTATTAAAGGTATTTAGGGCCTAAGACAGGGGTTCCCATTATCACCTCTTTTATTCGTCCTAGTTATTGAAGGTTTTAGAAGATTAATTGGCACTGTCAAGGCAGAGAAAATAATTCATGGGGTTAAGATCTCTAACTCTCTCTATCTCACACATCTTTTGTTTGTGGATGACATGCTCTCATTGGGGAGGGATAGACTAGATGAATGGTTATGCATTAAAAATATTATTGATACCTTTTGCTTGGACACAGGTATGATTATTAGTGATCATAAATCATTTTTTCTCCACCACAATCTAGATGCAAAGGTTTGTAAGAAGATATACGACTTGTTTCAGTTCAAGGCAACAGATCTCAATTTGGGCTTTAAATACCTTGGTTTTTTCTTGAAGTTGAATGACTACCATAGATCTGACTAGATTTGGTTGGAACAAATAGTTGATAGACGTATTGTTCATTGGACTTTTTGTCGGATATCTATGGGAGGTTGATTGGCTCTTGTCAACTATGTACTCCAAAGTTTACCTATTTATTGGTTTTCGTTGGTATTGATACCCAAGCCTGTCCTTTCCAACATCCATAAGAAGATCCTCCACTTTATTTGGTTGCGCCAACATATTTCTAATATCTGCTTGGATTCTTGGGCCAAGCTCTCAGTTCCTAAACACATGGGAGGATGGGGTATTAAGAAACTTGATTCATTCAGTATAGCGATGAGAGCCAAGAATATTTAGCGTTGTTTATTTGAGGGGGGCATATGGAGAAAAAAAATCCAAACTAAATATATGTTTGGTACTCCTATGTATATTTGGAATAGAAGTCCTTCATTGAGGCCTGGGTCATGCTCTATTATCTGGAAGGGACTACTGGATGCTTACCCTATATTAGGAAATGAGCTTGGATGGAGAACCAGTAATGGTGTTTAGGTATTTATCGGCATTGAACCGGTTATGGGGTTGGATTCTAGCTTTAAACCTTCTAAGGAAGTGATATCTCAATTACACAGTCAACAGATATATGTATTCACTTAGGTGAGAAGAGTGATTAATTATGAGATTGATGATTCCTACTAGCTCTAGTCGACAGACATTGATATTTAGGGTATCCTTGCTCAAGAATAGGACTCTTATACTTTGGATTTGTTGGGGGAGGGTATCACTATCTCAGATGTGGAAGATTCCATTTTCTAGATTGGAGGAAAGGCCACTGGAAAGCTCACTATGAGGTCAACTAATAGGTTCAATGTGGAGGAAGGGAATAATGCAAAAACTCTTTGGTGGAATATACCGCTCTGGATTTTTAATATGCAACTAAAGATCCACTACTTTTCTTGGCTTTGTATCCACAATCACATCCTAACCTAGAGGAATATGATGTGTCATGGTTTTATTGGACGAGGTAGGTGTTCATTTTTTGTGTGTAGCAAACAAGGATATTTATTATCTATTCTGTAGATGTCCATTTATCAGGCGGTTTTGGCAGACCCTACTTCAGTTGTTGAATTCCACTTCTAATTGGTGTCTCGGGAAATTCAATGATTGTCTATTTAACTGGATGAGAGCTAAGCCTAATTTTAAAACCCTTCCATTCTTCTTGTGCTAATAAATTTGGAAGGTTCATAACCATATTATCTTTGAGGACTTTAGACTCTCTGTGGATAGTATTATAAATTGTACCTTGCTACTATTGAAGGACTATTGTTCTGTTAAGACTATCAATAAGTTCATAGTTATTCTTCCTCCTACTGTTATTGTGGACATGCCCAATGGTTTTTTCGATGGTGAGGCCAATACATACTTTGTGGCATTGGTATGGTTCTATATATTAAGAGATACCATTATGTTCAGCTCAGGCTTGCAGTGGGTTGCGAAACCAAGACGAAGGCTAAACTTATTGCTTACTGGGATCTCTTATGGTTTACAAAAAAATGGGGTATTCAATGCATGAAGGTATTTGGAGACTCCAAAGTGATCATTTATTGGGTAAGAGGCCTTCATGACATCAAAGTTTTGGATATATCTCATTGGCTTGGAAAGGTTCAAAGGAGTCTAGGTGCATTTGCTAATATCACCTTTTAGCATGTTTTCAGAGAGGTTAATTTGGTGGTTGAATCTTTGTCTAAGATGGTTGTTGGGACATTGAATGGTCTTTTACTTTTTGAATAATTTGGTATTGATGACCTCGTTGACTTGGGCTCCTACCAAAATTTCAAGTTGTATATCATTTTCTTACGATTGTTGTTATGTCATTGTTTGGTATGATATGTATATCATGGTTCCTTTTTTTCTCCCACGGGAATGGTTGTAATGATATTCTTTGATGGATCGGTTGATAGAGACCGAGCTTTCTCTTGGGTATCTATGTCACATATTCTATGTAACTTTTATTTGATATAAATAACAAGTTACTATTTTTTTCACTTGAACACACACACACATCATGGATAGAATGATGGAGCTTTACTTCTGATATGTAAAAACTATTTATTGTTGGAGATAGATAGTTGTAGAAAATCAAGCCTAGATGTGGTCTGGTATCACACCCCATATTTGATTCCCCTTCATGTTCCATCTATGCTAGATCCCCTCATCTATCTAAAGTCATTTTTTGGACAAACCATTTTCCTCCATGTTCCTTTTTCTAAAAATATGTTTTAAGGAGATTTTCTTGAAGAGATCAACAATATGACAATTTCTTCAATTATAGGATGTCGTAGATAGTTCCTTGGTGGTCTAGTATTCTATGTATGTTATACTTTTTTTAAACTATTTCCAAATAAATAAATGTTAATAAGAAATATTTTAAAAAATCAATGGGGAAGAAGCTCAAATAGATGGTTATAATATATGCAAATAAGACGTCTTCCATGTGAAGGAAGTGAGGTCGACCGATGGAGGAAACTGTTAGGAACCCGTGTCAACCCTTCCCTTTACTTCGTTAATATATTGTTGTTGGACGCATATTCTTTGTAAGTCATCCCATGAGTATATTGTATTATCCCACATTCATGGGGAGTAATAGTTTTTTATATTAGACTTAGTATATAAGTACGTGTTGAGGCCAATGAAGGAATCCATGAGTTATTTGTATTGATATTTCTCAAAAGAGTTTTCCCCCTCGAAGTGACCTACAATAAATAAAATTCCTTCGGTGCTCTGCTAGTTTCTGTTATATCGTGCATTTTAATTATTTATTGCAGGAGGTTTCTCACATATGGTATTAGAGCACTTTATTGGGCTTGCTGGGTGGAATTTTTCCAATTTCTTTTTCTTTTTCAATGCTTCCCAATGCTATGATTATTGGAGTATTTCTTTATCTTTGCATGTGCATTGTTCATTTCAATTGCAAGATTGGATAATGGAATAACCCATATCTTCTTAACTATGGTAATTACTTGGGAATAGCCCTAAAACTCATTATGAGGAGTACCACAAGAACCCCCAAAGTAGCTGGACATTGAGAGGACCTGATAAGATAAAAGGACAATGACCCCTACCTGATTGACTAGTTCCCACTTGTGAGGTAAACCAAGAGTTGTCATTTATGGAAAAGCAGATATCAGTTTTACTGAGCTGTGGAGTTATGGGTACTTCCCAATATGGAAGCCATCAGACAATATTGGTGGCCGAGTGAATCCACTAGGCACTTAGGAAGCCGCACATACCTGGGGTCCATATCTTAAATCACAGCTTGCATCTGTCTGGAGCCGCCATGGATCCATTCCATCGAATTGAAAAAAAAAATCACTAGAACCCCTTTCATTCCATTTTGCATATTTCATTCCTTGAGGACCCTATCCCAAATTCCACTTAGTGAAGCCCGAAATCCCACATTTGTTTCTTTTTAGGGTTTTTCATAACTTCTTCGATTCTCACCCAATATCCTTCAAATTTTTCCACAATTTTCATTTCTTATTTATGTTTCCTTGTCCCTCTTTGAAATTTTTTCCCATTCTTTCACCCTGCTTCCAAAATTCTCATTTTTTGCTTCCCTATCTCTCAAATAGTGTCCACAATCTAGTCAAACCCCAATTACCCACCAGAGTTTTTTCCCACTCCAAATTTTCCTTTTCTAAAAACATTTATGTTTTTTTTCTACCCATTTAAAAAAATAAACTAAGGTTTATGGTTGTCACTTATGCAGGAGAAAATAAAAAAATGGAAGATGAACTTGATTCCCTCAATACCAAACTCCAAGATCTGGATGAAAATTTTCTCGGCCTCCATCTTCAGCATTCATCCATGAACAATATACAATAGCCAGAGTCTTCTGCAAACACTGGGTTCTCTTCTTCTAGCAATTTTCATGGGTCAAAGCTTAATTTTCATTGCTTCAATGGTGATGATCCGACTGGATGGATATACAGGGAAGAAAAATACTTCATCATGTATGACACTTTTGATGTCAACAAAGTCCCACTTGCATCCTTTCATTTGGAACATGAGGACCTTTAATGGTTCCATTGGTACATCAAGCCTTCATGAAGAACCAAAATGGACATATTTTTGCCAACTCCTTTTGCAACGATTTGGACCCAGTGGGTTTTTTGAATTCACAAGAGCACTCATTAAGCTTCGTCATACTGGAACTGTGATGGAGTATTAGACATAATTTGAGAAACTGACCAATCACATACAAAGATTTCTTGATGCGTTCTACATGAGATTTTTTATCAGTGGTTTGAAGGATGCAATTTTATCTTAGGTTAAAATGTTTTTTCCCAACACAAGGATGAATCCCTATGGTTGGCTAAGTTGGTGGACAAAAATATCATAGCTGAACAACACTCCAAATCCACTTTTATTCCATCAGAAATATGGTTCCCCAAAGACCTCCAATCACACCATCTCCTAGAACCACTCCTATCAAGCATTTGTCTGAAGCCGATATGCAGGCACGTAGAGAAAAAGGGATTTGCTATAATTTTGATGATAAATTCACCTGGGGACATCGATGTGGTGAGAAAAATCTCTATCTCTTGGATGTGGATTCTCCTCCTACACCTAAAATTTCTAACGATGCTCAAGAACCAGTAAATGATCAGGACAACATTCACCAGCTGCATGTTGACTCTCCTAATCAAGAATACCATCCAGAGATATCTCTCCATGTATTATTCATAGTCACCAACCCACAAAACATGTGTATCAAGGGTATCTTTAATAATATCCCTTTTACAATACCCATTGATTCTGATAGCACTCATAACTCCATTGACCCTCTGATCGCCAAATAGGCTGATTGTTTTGTCCATTCTTTCTCCAGCTTTGAAGTCGTGATTGCAAATGGGGGCACCTTAACTTGCAAAGGGAAGAATCATAATGTGCATAGCTCTATTGGATATTATAACTTGCACTCCAACATGTTTTCCTTGCCCTTAGGTGGATGCGATGTGGTTTTGGGCATTCAATGGTTATGCACACTTGGACCCATTTTATGGGATTTTGTTGAACTTTGGATGCAATTTTCAGTCAATAGGAAAACACACACATTTAAGGGCTTATAACCAAGGTCTTTCCACATCTTCAGTTCACATCACATGGAAAATGTTAGGATATTTAGATACTTAGGAGTTAGTTAAGATCAACTTGTGTAATATATCCATTAGGTAAAAGTGTGTTTCTTTAGTATGCATTAGTATGCATTTGTAAATATTCTAATCCGATGGTCATGATATGTTCTAGACATAGAGTGATCCGACGATTCAACTTCTCTTAGATCATACCTACCATTGATCCATGGCTTAACACCCGATTGGTCTATGATCTCTATTTAAAGAGCATAGAGGGTCCTTGGCTAGTTGATCGATTATGAGAATCTCATGTAACTTTCTTTCTTTTGCATAATAAATTGCTCAAAGTAGCTATTTGGCTGGGGCCGTGGATTATTTCCCTCTCGAGGGTTTTAACCACGTGACAAACATCAGTGTGTTGATCTGTGATCTATTTGTGTGAAGCGGTTGTTGAAGGTGTTCAGTCTTTTGGGAGTACCCTGTGTACCCAAACATGGTATCGGAGCTTTTATGAAGAGCCGCTTTCGGTTTTGATCTAGAACTGGAACCGGTGTTGCCGAAACTTTGAAAGAGTTTCTAGTTCTAGATTTTTTGTGCATTTTTGGCTTGTGGGAGGTGTTCCATTGATTTCGGAGCATCGTTTCCATTGGGAAATAATTTTTGTTTCACCGAAAACCATTTTCGTTTGTTCCAGAAACACCCGTTTCGGCAAACCTGAAGGTATAATGTTATAGTGATGGATTTGTTTTTTTTAAATCTCTCATATTTTATCAGTTTATTATTAGATCTTTTCTGTTTTAATATCGGACTGTTGCATTCCTTGAATGCGTATGCTCTTTGTCGTGCACCTTGCATGAACACGACGAATCAGAAACATGGAGAGAAAGTTTTTTTTTCTTCTTATCTTCTCAGCTACGTATGCTCTTTTCCGTGCACCTTGTGTGATCACGGCAAATCAGAAACAACGAGAAAACTTGAAAACGTAGACTTTCCGGGTAAGCTAACCAAGATTTAACCCCATTGTGTGGAAAAAGTTTTTTTTGTTTTTGTTTTTCGTTTTTTTTTGTGATTTGCAAGAAAAGAAAGCAAGCACGGAGAACAAGAGAGAAGAGTAAAAAAAAAAGTCCCCTTCCTCTTTCCATACTTTTATGTACCTTTTAAACTTAGCTCACTTGGTCCAAAGTTGCTTTATTCCTTAATAAGTCTTGAGTTCAAGTCTTATTAAGCTACTATTGGAGCAGGATCCCGCAGCTACAGAAGAAGCTGCTAATTTTGGAGGAAAGAGAGAAGTTTGGCGGAAAAAGGACAGGGCAGAGCTACGACGGCGTAGCGCGTTTCTAGCTGGAGAGCAGAGCCGGAAACCATAAATTTTAGGTTAGAAAAGTCAAGAAGGCAACGGTACCTAGGCGGCCGAGAGAAGAAGGCTCAACCACTGCATTAAAGGCAGCGGTGGAAGACAGGAGGGCTCAGCGACCCTCATAAAGGAGAAGGAGCAACGAGGCTCAAGCATTGAAGACGAAGGACAGAAAGAGAAGCGGTGCATAGTACCCATGGTCAGTACCGGGAAGCATGGAAGACTGCAGAGAGCTGCAGTGTGACGGGAAGCGGCTACCTCAAGGACAGAGAGGACCGACTGTCACTATTTAGGGTATGGGTTTACTGTTGGGACAGGCCCACAGTGTTGTAATGGCACGACCTTCGGGCTGCCTATAAAAGCTTGCATTTTTGTATTGTAAAGGGTTAGCTAATCTACGAGTTAGATAGTTGGTCAGTTGATAGTTTTGTAGGCTCAGGAATCAGTCAGACAGACTGCGTTGTAACGATCCAGACACCTAGTTGTCTGTGAGTCATTTGAGTCTGTATGTAACCATTTACGGAGGAACCGAGAGGGAAGGATATAGTGAAAGAAAGGCATCATAGAGACAGACCAGGGGGCTGGAAGAGACCCCGCGCTGCATATGTGGTGCAACAAACTGTGCTAACTTCCCTCAGGATATATAATAGAAGCACAGTTCGGTGGACGTAGCTCCCATCCCGGGGGTGAACCACGTTAAATCTACATGTTATGTGTTGTATGAATGTGATGGTATTTGTTTATGGTTGCTGGTTATTATGCATGTAATGTTGGTTGCAGTAGATGAATGTGTGTGTTGCTCAGCTCATAATAATACAAGAAGATAAAGATAAGTTGAAGCATTTTAGTAGACTGATTAAAGGCCCCCTTTACGTCTGAATCTAAGGACCAGTTACTCACAATATACTTCTGAGGAGTAGGGTTTTGCACATCAGCACAATCAACGTTAAGAGCACAAAGTCGTAGTGGTAAGATATCGCAGAGGGGCGGTATCGCATTGGTAGAGAAGCGGCGGTGCGCAATACTGCGAGCTGAGGGCTTAGCGTTGAGGAAAGGATGGGTGTTCCGCGGTGCGCAGAGATGCGGTAAGATTGGGACTATTGTGAGTAGGTGGAAGTTGTGCGACGCGAGAGGAAATCGTGCGACTAGAGTGGGGTTAAGCATCGCACGGGTAAGAAGTCCCGTGAGCAAAAGGGGACGTGCGATGCGCGGAGCTAGTTGATCTAGCGGCGTTCAGGAGTAAGAAAGAAGAAGTAGGATGCGCAGAACCTGGTCCAAGACACTTGAGTCTTGGCCAACCCATAAGATTCACTTCGGGTGAGACTTCAGATCACTTCGCGGTCTGTCGCCGAAAGGGCCAGTGAGTTTTGGGTGTTGTTGATTAATTGTAGTAAACCCGGGTCTGCCCATGCAATCAACAAATGGTTCTGTTGCCGGTTTAAACGACTGGGAGTCAATGTTCTGTTGGCATCCTATGAGAGAAGAGTTTCACCAGTGGCTGGATTCAGACTTAAGGGAGTTCGCCAAGCAAGAGAATCGGAGTCCGAGACTAAGCATAGAGGCCTAGCTAGAGAAGCATATCGCTTCAGACATACACGCTATATTTTTTGTAACTTACGGAAACGAGCTCTTTGATTGGCTATCCAAGTTGACAGATAGTAACACATTCAAAAAGAAAAGAAACATCGTCTGGACACCGGAGCTGATTCAGACCGTACAGAACCTTGACAATCCGATTACGAGAGCAGTGGACTTCTGGCTTACTAGTGTGTTAGAAGGCTACGTTACAGAGTTTGCAGTTGACCAGAGAAAAAGCTTCAGCGCAGCTGAACGATACTTCTTCAAAGGATATCGCGGTAAGTACCTAAGATCTCTAAACTTGTCCCTTAAGATGCTGCTATATGAAAAAGGAACAATGGATCTAGTCTCAGATGAATAAGTAAAGCTAGTAATGTCACAAGAGTTTGAAAGTGATTTTGATGACATTGGACAAACACGGAGTGGAAAGAAGTATAAAGTAGCATTTAGTTCTCCTATATTTGAAGACAGTTCAAACAGTATTAGACAGCAGAGCCCTAACACCACCAAAGAACCAGAGGGGGGTATCCCTTACCACCCCTATACTCCACAAAAGCAGACAAGGACTCAGAATAATCCCGTAGGTACTCCATCTAGTAGTTCACAATCAATACCTACTCCCGTTCCAGCACCTTCACCTACACCGCTGAGTGGTAGTACTCCAGTCAGTCAGAACCCACCACAGAGAAATAGAATGGGAGACGACATGAAGCTACCTATCTTTAAAGGTACAGGAGCTGAAGATCCGGAACAACATTGGTTCCTATGCGAAGCTATGTGGACCATTAAAACAATCAACGATGATAACCTTAAACTTGTACAGTTGGTTACCACACTCAGAGACAGAGCTTTGACATGGTACATCAAGTATACTACATTACCCAAAACGCTCGCCCAGGTCAAGAATGCCATGATTAAAGAGTTCAAGAAACCTAAATCTGAGTCTCAGTGCATTACAGAGCTTAAGGATATTAAACAGCTACCCTCAGAGTCAGTATGGGACTTTGACCAGAAATTCAAAGCTCTTATTGACCAAGTAAGTTTTGACTTTGCACCGGAGCAGCATAAAGAATGGTTTATTGCAGCGCTGCTCCCTCATATCAGAATGCCACTAATGCAACAGAAACACACTACTCAAGATGAAGCGCTGGAGATGGCAATGAAACTAGAGGCTTCACCTTTAGCAGAAACTAGTACAGGGATGACAACTCTACAGACCCAGTTGGCCAACCTTACCTTACAAATACACGAACTTAAAAAGGGGAAAGAGGCTATGCAAGACATATGGTGCATAAAGTGCAGAGAACAGGGCCACAGTAAAGACCATTGTCCAGTCTTCGCAGAATACTTATCGTCAGGGGCTGCTAACCCCTTACCACGAACACGAGGGCCATGGTGTGAAATATGTAGAACTCAAGGACACCCACCTCAGCAATGTCCTTTGCTTCAAAAGTACGTACAGACACCTAAAAATCTCTATTGTATCTTCTGTAAATCTGTCGGGCACGATCCACAAGATTGCTGAGCTTATGATCTCTTGTCAGAACGAACACAGGATGTGTACAGAGTCCAAGCAGACACACAGGGTCCAGCAACAGGAACACAGCTGGCTCAGCCGTATGGGGGCCGAGGAGGAGGATTCAGAGGACGAGGCCGAGGAGGAGGCTTCACAAGAGAAGGAGGTTTTGGTCAAGGTTGTGGACCAGTCACCTGCTATAACTGTGGAATGGTCGGACACTATGCTAGGGACTGTCAGAACGCCACTACTACTTGTAATTACTGCAAATCTTACGATCATACCATAGAAGAGTGTCCCATCTTGATAGCTAAGATCAGAGATCCTAAACCCGTTGCACACCAGAACATCCAGCTTATTGCTGCTGAACCTAAGGAACCAGAACCAGCAGTTAACATTCTGACTCGGAGCGGTGCTTCTACCAGTAGCACATCGCAGGAGACCGGACAGAACACAAGTCAGGGGTGGGTGCGCAGAGCTCCTCCTAAAGCAACTGCACTCAACCTACAGAAGAATAAGGAGACCTTTCACGAAGCTAAGGCTTCCTTCGATGAACCTACACTAGCAGGACCGCAGGTACCGCCGTCTAGGGGCGGACCGCAGCAAATACCTTGTAGCGATAACCCTGAGCAGGCACAGCAGGCTACCACATCCGAAAGATGTGACGAAGATGAATCGACAGGCAGTATACAAGCCTTCCTGCACAGCTGCTTGAAACTCCTGAGAAATGATAAAGCTGTTGGTGAGCTACAGCGTATGATAGATCAGTGTCAGCAACCCTCTCTCTCAGACAGTGCACATCGTGCTGTCCACAATATTACAAGACATGCAAGGACAGGAAGAGAGATGAAATTCATAGCCCAGATTGGTGAATTTGAAATGGATGAGGTTGTCTTAGACCTAGGATCAGAGGTGAACGTTCTAACCAAGCAGACCTGGGAGCAGATGGGTAGCCCTCAGTTAACCCTATCACCTATCCACCTGAGATTAGCTAATCAACAGCGAGTATCGCCATTGGGTCGATTATCGCAGGTGCCAGTTGATATTGACGGAGTTTGTACTTTTGTGGACTTTGAGGTTATATAAATCATCGGTGACAGTCGACCATACCCAGCACTACTAAGTATTGATTGGGAAATTGGCAGCAAAGCTGTCATTGACCTAAAGAAAAGACAAATGACCTTTGAGGATGCGCAGATCCGGGTCATCGCACCGCTGGACCCTTACCAAGGACCTAGATATATCGAACCTATCCGAGCAGAAGAAGAGGCACGTAATATGGAGAGTCTCTACCAGATGACAGCAAACCAGAATGACTATATTAATCCCACTGCAGAAGGGCATATTAGTTGGCAATGCGACAGCTCATGCGCATCGGATTCGGATGCTGGTCTAGAAAACTGGCAGAACAGACTGCACGAAGTATCATCACGCAGATGTGCGTTTATAAGTAAGTCACTGCGATGGATTGGTGTCGAGATCGCTGAGACTCCATCATATCATGGTCTGACAAACATCCAAGATTTCCTCGAATAATTTGAGCAACAAATTCCCCCTGAGCAGAGGATCGCAGCTATGGACCTTGCAGTTAGAGCCACACCTGCAAGATGGTGGTATGCGCATAAAAAAAATATCGCATCATGGGATACCGTCAAAAGACTGATGGCGATTATATTTTTCGATGAAAAAAGGTACATTCAGCAAAAGTACACAGGCGACACTGACCCTAGGGTACACATTCAGATATGTGAACAGAACTGGTCGGACATTCCAGAGGACGAATGGGTTCACAGATTCATTCACACATTGGACACCATTCCCAGGAATTGGTATTCAGAGACCGAGCTGCGCAAGGGAACCGCCACATGGCCGCTTATGGTGGACAGCTTCCTACTCACCTTTACATTTGAATCAGAACATCCAAGTGTTTCCCAGGCCCTAGACATCATCAAGACTAAGATTTTTGAGGATCACACCATCTCAGTACTAGTCCAACCTGAGTGGACTATCCAGCTAGAAGAGGCGTTGGAATGCTATAATTTCACATCAGAATCAGAGGAAGCGGATGAGGATCCTCGCAATACCAACATCCCAGAATCAGAAGGCACTCGTGAAGTGGAGGGACCACAACTAGAGATTCCAGCGATCACCGAGCCCATCAAGATTAAAAAGATCAATATTGGCACAAACGAAGAACCTAAGTTTGCCTCTATCAGAGACTACTGGAATGATCAAACTGTTGGACAGATTGCAGATCTGCTACATGATTATCAAGACCTATTTCCCACCAAGTTCACAGAGATGAAGGGGATAGTTGGAGACTTGGGAGTCATGAGGATACCACTAAAGGAGGATGCTAGACCAGTTAAGCAACGCCCATACAGATTGAACCCACGATACAAAGAAAAGGTAAAGGACGAAATTGATAAAATGCTAACAGCAGGAATCATTGAACCAGTAGAGGAAAGCGAATGGGTTAGCCCTATGGTAGTACAAGAGAAGAAAACAAAAGGGGACATAAGGATCTGTGTTGACTTGTGAAAACTCAACGATGCCTCACTTCATGATCCATTTCCAACACCGTTCACTGATGAAGTATTAGACAACGTGGGAGGACAAGAGGTCTACTCCTTCACTGACGGGTTTTCAGGTTACCACCAAATCAGAATACAACCAG